>APFE030787551.1:1924-141003 GCA_000404065.3 Pinus taeda
CCAAGATTGTGGGGGAGCGCCCCCCCCCCTGCCGGCCCCCCCTCGCCCCCGCTCCCCATTCACGCTCCAAGTGGGAGTGGATCAAGAGCATGCTCCCTTAAAAAAAATGCTCCCTCCCTTAAAAAAAAACGCTCCCTCCCTTTTCGGAAGCGTTTAGTCTTTTTTGCAATTTTTTTTTTTGCAGTAATAGTCCAAATGCAATTTTTTTTCAAAGGAACAAATAAGTTTTGAGTGGGGCATCCTAATGATCAAGCCTATGGCCCTAGTATTGTTATGCGATTCATGGTAATGTTAAATTCTTAAAGTAAAAGTGACGTTCTCCTTAATCTTCATTTAACATTACCATGAAATGACTCAGGATGTTTGAGAGTGGTTCCGACGTCATGGATAAAGCAGAATTTTAGATTTCATTCAAAATCCAATAGACTTATAAGTTTTTCACGATTTCAGGATTGGGGGATTGCAATGTTTCCATTGAATTTTGTCATGTATTAGGGTATGGAACTCGTATTTAATCAAGAGCACCAATCCCTCTATGTAACCTTGATTTAGTTACATTGGTTGTCAAACTCCTCTATCATGACCCTCCTAAAAATGTACGCATCACTCAAACAAAATCTTGACTTGACATGCTATGCTTTTTCTATCTTATGTTAATGCATAGAGGGTGATATTAATGACAAAGATCCCTATACAGATCTAGAGGTAATGACAAAGATAACTTTGGATATTAATGCTTGAAGGGCGATATTAATGACAAAGATCTTGATTTTCCAACAAGACTAAAATATTAGACATTTCTCGTGGTGGCAAGAGGCCCAAGCATAAGCAATAGATAATAGATTTACTTGTCTTTTCTAGTTTCTAGTAGTTTTTAAACAATATATGACAATTTAAGTTTGAAGTTTGAAGTTGGCCATTATAACTCATTAGTAATGAATTATGAATATGATGCTTCATGAAAGTTGAAAGTTGTTTCATTTCATTTCATTTCATGTTAGATATTATTTGTTGTAATGGTTACACTTAGATTATAAGTACAACTTTGGTGATTGATGATGATAAATGTTATATATTGTATTTTGAAAGTTTGAAACTTTAAGATTGATGAATCATGAGACTCAATATGTTTTATGTTACTATGTTACTAACTTGTGGACATAGTTGATGAAGATTATAACTTCTAGATGATGGTTGTTATATGGTTCAATCTATGTTTTTTTATATCTAATTCATCATTCTACATGTTTTTGTTGACATATATGCATAAAAATAGAAAAAAATATATTATATAAAAAACACTTCGAGATTCGCTCCCAAACCGAGACCTTCTGAAAATGTCACTCCCGCTCCCAAGTAACCTTTGCTCTCAACTAGGGAGAACTCCATCAGCTAATCCATTTGCCAGACTATTGTTGAATTTTCTAAGTCTATCTGTTAGAAAACTAATCTCTATTTTGCTAGTTTATTTCTTCTACTTGTAAATTCTAAACAAGTTATTTAAAACATTTAAATACCGAAATAAACACAATACAATCACAACATCTACAGATCATCAGTTGAAAGAAAATAAACACACAAGTGACACTGTTATTTTTGGAAAAATGTCCCTGGAAAAACCCAATGCGAGAAAACTGGTGTAGTTATTCTGAGGGTTTATTATTATGTAGTATTTCCTTAAGTACAACTGGGTGCCTAACCAGCTCACCCGACATAGAAAAATATATGACAACAATACCTCTATATTCGGAAACAAGTATTCAGAAAACTTGTCCCATGAAACCCTCTTCGGTGACTCTAAAGCTCATCTCTGGCCCTTCTAGCCTCTGTGTTAGCCCCAGGACCCTCTGCATTAGCCCTCTGAGGCACTGTGCAGCCTCTGGGACCCTCTATGTCACTCCAACAGCCTCTGTGTGGATGACGCAGTCCCTCTGGCCTCTGCTCTGTCTCTGCTTGGCTTTGTGTGGCTTGAACTGACTGCTGCTCTCACTCTCCTTGCTTCTGTGCTGGTTTCTCAGTAATGTATCTGCCTCTTTGTCCAGTACTCATTGCCCCTCGCTGCTGATCACTTATTCACTTTTTCTTAGTAACCCCGCTCTAGCAAAATGAATGACTGATCACTCTGGTGTATTCTCCAACTAAGCCTCAAGGCTCCTCTTATACTTTTCTCATTGGTCCTTCAATAGTCGAGATTAAATCTCTAATCAAAGGCTAAGATTATATTTGGCTTGATCCATGACTTTTGGAACCTTCTAACCCAGTTTTATATTAATACCCATTAATATTTTATTTTTCCTAAGTTTAGACTTAGGAACTCCATTAAAAATATTACTTATTTTAATATTTCCCAAACCGGGTACAATCTATTCAAACCATTTCTGGGTCTTGGAGATCTCATGTGCTTTAGCCTCTCCACTAATTTTCATGGCTAGAGCACATCCGATGCTATCCCAAATCAACACTCCCTCTTAGCGAGCACTGTGCTCTAGTAATACTCCTCACTGGGCATCACTCTGATTATCTGACACCGGTACTTGTGCTGATGCTAGGCCTCCCCACCCAACATCCTCTGCACTGCTGCCCATGGCCCTACCACTGCCACTACTGTATCTGTACGACAACTCCCTCTACATCTGTGCTGCTTCTGGTCCATCCTCCCAACACTGCATCTTCACTGCATCCCCCTCTCATCATGCTGCATCGTGCTACTGCATATTGCTACTGCACTGCAACTCAGTTACTAAGAAGTAAGTAACTGATCCACCCAACTTCTGACATCCTTGTCAGGCTAGAAACACTTTCGATGCTGAAGCTCCCTCTGTCGCTAACAAGTGCTCCCTCTAATGGCCTCTGCACTGCTGCAACAAATCCCTGCATCTCACACCTTTGCACACCTCTCTATGCCATCCTGCACTGGTGCAACACTCCCGCTCCTCTCACACTGTTGTAGCCTACTAGCTTTGCACTGCCCGGGGACTCCTGCATTGCAGCACTTCTGCCCCTTCATCCGCATCCATCTCTACCAACATCCGCCAGTCCTGCTACTCCTCTTCTGGGCTCCCGTAGCCAAGTATAATCCAAGAGGTTGGGTACCTCAAGGATCCTGCCCCTCATCTGCTAGCTTTGCACTGCTCGGGGACTCCTGCACTGCAACACTTCTTCCCCTTCATCCGCATCCGTCTCTACCAACATCCGCTAGTCCTGCTACTCCTCTTCTGGGCTCCCGTAGCCAAGTATAATCCAAGAGGTTGGGTACCTCAAGGATCCTGCCCCTCATCTGCTAGCTTTGCACTGCTCGGGGACTCCTGCACTGCAACACTTCTTCCCCTTCATCCGCATCCGTCTCTACCAACATCCGCTAGTCCTGCTACTCCTCTTCTGGGCTCCCGTAGCCAAGTATAATCCAAGAGGTTGGGTACCTCAAGGATCCTGCCCCTCATCGCTTGTAGTCCTCTTGACTACAGCTCGATGTCTCCCCACTTCTTCTCAAGTGGCACATGAAAACTCATGGCACAATCGTCATCCTCCTCGACTTCTTTCTTCGCCTTCACTGGCGCTGCCTTAGACTTAGAAGCCTCTCCCTTGTTCTTCTTCCTTGGACACTGGTTCACATAGTGACCCAGTTTCCCGCAGTGGAAGCACTTGACCTTGGAGAGGTCCTTCTTCTTCCTGTTCTCCTTCTTTCCCGCAGATGCTAGAGCCGCATCCTCTTCCTCTTCCTTCTTGATCTTGATTCCTTTGCTACTACTCCCCATCTTGGTCAACCGTCTGATCTCTTCTTGACAAAGAGCCGCCCACAGTTATTCCCAATCTGGAAGACTTGCCCTGCCCAGTATGCTCTGGACAAATGTCCCCCACTCCTTGGAGACTACGTACTCCTGATCCGGTGTGGCCCCTATGGAAGTCAGTTGGTCATGGATCTCCTTCAACCGACCGAGGAAGAGATCTATTTGCTCTCCCTTCTGCATTTGGTATGACCTTAGCTGATTCTCTAGGAGTATCTTCCTCTGCATGGAAGTATGCTGGTACAATGTCTTCAAAGTGTCCCACATCACCTTTGTCGTTTCCTTCTCGACAATATGTTGGACCACATGATCCTTGACCCCATCAAGGATGATGCACTTTTCTTTAGCGATTGCTTCCTCGTACCTTTCATTAGCTACTGGGTCAACTGGGATAGCCATTACTCTCAAGACGAAGCCCTTGATATGATGTCCGTCTAAAATGGACAAGATCTTGGCCTTCCAGAACACAAAGTTGGACGCTCTGTCTAGCTTGTCCTGATCTCTTAGCCCATTTGCGGCCATCTCACTGCTCTTTTGTCGACTCCTCCGAGTCTCTCTACTTCCCTCCTGGAAGTTCTCGGCTCGACTCCTGCTAAGCCTCTCTACTTCCCATCTGGAAGTTCTCGGTTCAACTCCTCCAAGTCTCTCTACTTCTCGTTTGGAAGTTCACTTCTGGACTCCCTCTGAGTCTCGATTTCCCTCCTAGAAGTCCTTTTGCCAACCATTAAGTTTCTCCTCTCCGATCGTTAGTGCAACTGCAACACTGATCTGGATTCCTTGGCTAGAAATCCACCTCGGTAGCAACACCCTCTATCTTGGTTTTGCCCTGTTAGGTACTGTTTTGACCACAATACGCCACTAGCTTTGCTCCCGTAAACTGCCCACAGCTACCTTCGCCCCAAAAACTGAAGGATTGAGCCTCTTAGCTTTGCGCAATCTCGACACCGGCAAGACAAATCCCTTAGCCAACTGCGTCAACCCTCCTGGCCTTTGCATGGCTCTGCATGAGCCTGTTTTTGCCCTCCTCAGCGTCTGCACTAGCCTCTCTTAGGCCCAGACTGATGACACAATCCCTCTGCGTCAACCCTTCCTCTGTCACTTTCTGCAAGGATCAACTTTGTCACTCAAGACAACTGAATCTGCTACAAATGCTCTTCTCAGCTGATGCCTTCAGCTTTCCTATGATCTGCAATCACACTCTGATACCATGTTGAGTTTTCTAAGTCTATTCATTAGAAAATTAATCTGTATTCTGCTAGTTTATTTCTTCTACTTGTAAATTCTGAACAAGTTATTTAAAACATTTAAATACCGAAATAAACACAATACAATCACAACATCTATAGATCATCAGCTGAAAGAAAACAAACACACATGTGATAACATTATTTTTGGACAAATGTCCCCGGAAAAACCCAATGCGGGAAAATCGGTGCAACTATTTTGAGGGTTTATTATTATGCAGTATTTCCTTGAGTACAACTGGGTGCCTAACCAGCTCACCTGACAGAGAAAAATACACGACAACAATACCTCTATATTTGGAAACAGGTATTTAGAAAACCTGTCCCATGAAACCCTCTCCGACGACTTTGAAGCTCAGCGTTGGCCCTTCTGGCCTCTGCATCAGCTTCCTGCTGACTTGCATCAGCCCCAGGACCCTCTGCATTAGCGCTCTGAGGCACTGCGCAACCTTTGGGACCCTCTGTGTCACTCCAACAACTTCTGCGTGGATGACACAGTCCCTTTGGCCTCTCTGCTGTCTCTGCTGGGCTTTGCGTGGCCTGAACTGACTGCTACTCTCGCTCTCCCTGCTTCTGCGCTGGTCTCTCATTATTCTGTCTAGTACTCACTGCCCCTCGCTGCTGATCACTGATTCACTTTTGCTTAGCAACCCCACTCTAGCAAAATGAATGATTGATCACTCTGGTGTATTCTTGTTAAAATTGGCAACTAGGATTAAACTTCAGGTGTGTCACCTTATTCATTGATGATAATATTTTTACTAGATCCTCTTGTCAAGAGGTGTAGGATTGATCTAAAGATCATCTGATTTCCATAAGTATTTATGGAGATATGAATTTATTTTGATTATGGACTAATTATCAAAGTTGTCCAACAACTTATGTAGGCTCAGAAGCCCAACAGTTGCATCTATTCAACCCCAACGTTTTGCATATAAATACAAGGAGTATTCTCCTCATTTGCACACTTCACACTCATCACGTCTCTCTCTCTCTCCTCTGTAGAAAAGAGTCTCTTCTCTCTCCTGTGCAGAAAAAACTCTTCTCTCACACATGTGGAAGGAAGGATGCAGAATTTAGGGCTGCAACTGCAGATCGAAAGTTTGACCAGCATTGACCATCATTCTCTCTCTCTACACTGGTGAACCTGACACTCTTTGGAAGGCCGCTATTTTTGGTGAAGGAATAAAGGCGATCCGACGGTCGGTTTGCAGGATATTGACTGCCCTAGTTTATGGCTGATCTAGGGTTTGCTGCTGCTGATGTAAATCAGATTTTTGTACTATTTCTCTTTGCTGAATTATTGAAGGTAAAAGAAGATTTGATCAAAGGGTTTCCCCATATTGGGGTTTGTCCCTGGCTAGCCACCACATCTTGTGTCTCTTGTCTTGGCTTGTTTTCTGTCGATCGTTTAATGTTCTATCTGCACTTTACTTAATGTACATATGATTGCTAATCTGTGGATAATAATAAGAAAGATAAGTAAACTGCTCTAAGCATAGAACATACCATAAATTAATATGGTATCAGAGCTGAGGTGAAGACAAAGCCCGAGCAAGAGAAAGAGCAATCACTGAAGAGAAGATTGGCAAGGCTATCCTAAAAGAACTATGGGGTCTTCAACACTCTTCCCTGCCGAAGACAAGCTCCGCGAGAAGTCTGACTATCACGGATGGAAGATGTCTCTCGATCTGACTTTAGAAGATCAGGGTGTGTTGGACCATGTGAGAGGCAATATTGTTGAACCTCCATCGAATGCACCTGTTGCTGCCAGGAACAAATGAAAATCTGGAGAAGTCAAAGCAAAGAAGATCATTTGGGACTCTATCGACAAGCGCTTGGTGGCCTATGTTTCTGAGCTGAACACCTCCAAGGAAATCTATGATAGACTGGTGAGTTTATTTAAAGTTAATGATGCAAATCGAGTTCTCTTTCTTAGAAATAAGTTGAAGGAAATTAAGAAGGGAAAAGATGAAAATATGCAAGCGTATTTCTTAAGAATCATCGAGATCAAGAATGATCTCCTATCTATCGGGGAAGTAATTCCTGACAGGGAAATGGCACTCACAACTCTTGGAGGACTACCATCTAAATGGTATATATTTAGGACTACTCTCCTCAACAATAATGTAATTCCTGGATTTGAGGAATTAATGGCAAGATGCATTCGAGAAGAAGCTAGGATGGAAGAACAATAAATGCCCACACTTAAAGGTCATCCTGCTACCTTTTCTTCTCATGCTAAAAGAAGTAACAATTCCGGGGCTAAATCCAAAAGGAAGACTAGACCAAAGGGTGGAAAAGGACGATGCTACCATTGCAATAAACCAACTCATTATGTAAGGGAGTGTCTTGATAAAAGGAACTCACACCGGGATGATGATCAAGATCCCTCTCAAGGAAATCAAAGAAATGACAGGTCAAATGGACGAGGTAAAAGGAGTGCTGGGAATCAAGGAAGAGGACAACCATTCAAGAAGGAAAGAAATTCTAGGTATGAATCTAACGTTGTTAACAATAAGCAGGATGAATATTATCTACCAGCTGCTCTATCTACCTCTGCTCCTCCGGACTCGTTGGGAAATTGGCTTATTGATAGTGGTGCCTCAAGGCACTTCACTGGTTACAAAGAAGTTCTCCATAATCTAATAGAGAAAGAAACCAACCTGGAAATTGTCCTTGGAGATAATATGAAATATCTTGTGAAAGGTGTAGGCAATGTCTCTCTTAAATTGAATCAAGGTAATACAATCCACCTACAGGATGTATTATATGTACCTAATCTTAAAAATAACCTGGTGTCCATCTCGACAATAGAAGACAAAGGCTACAAGGTGGCTTTCAATGATGGCAAGGTACGTGCATGGAAAAAAATATTAAAGGTGCCTTCACTCTTGGGTTTCGAGTTGATTCATTATATCAGGTCGGAGGAAGTCCCGCTAGGTGTCATGTCTTGTGACACATCTCTTCAGTTCGAACTATGGCATCAGAGGTTTGCTCACCTTCATTATAAAGCTCTACCTGATGTAAGAAAGATGGTGACCGGGATGCCCGAGTTCATATTAGAGCAAGAAGGTGTATGTCCCAGATGTGCTGAAAGAAAACTAAAAAGGGGATCATTCTCCTCAAGCCAAAGCAAGACCTCCGATATATTGTAGTTAGTTCACTCAGACATATCTGGTATGATGCCTATGAACTCCTTGGGAGGATATTTATATTACCTCATTTTTACAGATGATTATTCTCGCAAGACTTGGATATATTTCTTGAAAAAGAAGGATGAAGTGTTCTCCTGGTTTCGACACTTCAAAGCCTTGATCGAGAATCAAACTAAAAAGAAGATCAAGATCTTAAGGATTGATAATGGGACTGAATATGAATCTAATGAGTTTATTGATTTTTGTAAAGAGGCTGGCATTAAGAGGGAGACTACTACACCATACACTCCTGAACAAAATGGTGTGGCAGAAAGGAAGAACTGTACGATTGTGAAAGCGGCCCGTGCTATGCTCCTTGACCAAAGACTTCCAAAGTTTCTATGGGCCGAAGCTGCAAACACCGCCGTATATGTAAAAAACCGATGCCCCCATCAAGCATTGGGTTCCAAAACTCCTAAAGAAATGTTCACTGGTAAGAAACCTGATGTATCTCATTTTAGAATTTTTGGAAGCCCTGTATATTTTCATGTGCCGAAAGAGAAAAGGAATAAATTAGGTGCATCCGGAAAGAAAGGAATCTTCGTGGGTTATAGTGAAAATACTAAGGGCTATAGAATCTATGTAGCCGGTCAAAGGAAAGTCGTGATTAGTCATGATGTCACCTTTGACGAAGATATGGCTCTTAGCAAGGTAAACAATCTTCCTACTGTGAGGAGCTCTCAAGAAGCTGACACCAGGGAACCGAAAGAAAAAGATGATGAATCAATGTCTGATGTGGAAGAACCCATGGATCCTATTGATCCTCCTCCACTTGAGTCTTCCTCTTCCAAGAAGTGGCCTTCATGGCTTAGGGGGACACTTGATGATGCTTAAGGACATGCTGCACCCCGAGGAACGTTCCGTGAAAGTAAGAAACCAAACAGGTATTAGGGATACCTAACCATCATGAGCACGATCATTCAAAATGAGCCTTCATCATTCTCAGATGCCGTCAAGCATCAAGTATGGAAGGATGCTATGATTGAAGAATATGAGTCTATTAGGAAGAATGATGTTTGGGAAGTGGTTACCAGACCCTTGGACAAGATAATTGTCACTTCTAAATGGCTTTACAAGATAAAGCATGCAGTTGATGGAAGTAAGGAAAAGTATAAGGCTCGTTTTGTCGCTCGTAGCTTCTCCTAGAAGGAAGGTACAGACTATGATGAGATATTTGCACCTGTTGCCAGATATACCACCAGTCGCTTGATCATAGCCCTTGCGGCTTCACAAGGATGGAAACTACATCAGATGGATGTTAAGACTGCATTCTTGCATGGTTCAATCAAAGAAGAGGTCTACGTGGAGCAACCTGAAGGATTTGAGATTTATGATCGAAAATCTCATCTGCGCAAGTTGAAGAAGGCCCTCTATGGGCTGAAGCAAGCACCCCGAGCATGGTATGAGAGGATCGATAGATACTTGATGAAGCTGGGATTCACTAGGAGTGAAGCCAATCGCAACCTTCATTTCAAGGTTGAAGATGAAAAACCTCTCATACTAGTGCCGTATGTTGACGACCTCTTTCTAACAGGTGCAGACCCTCTCATTCACAAATGTAAGAGGGAGTTGGCTTCTGAATTTGAAATGAAAGACCTAGGACTGATGCACTATTTCCTAGGACTTGAAGTTTGGCAGAAGCCGGGGGAAATTTTTCTATCTCAGGGAAAATATGTGGTAAAGATATTGGAAATATTCGGTATGGTGGACTGCAAGCTTGTAACTACCCCGATGGAGCTTGACTTCAAAAAGTTAAGTGGTAGTGCTGCTGAACCTGTTTTACAAAATGCCACTGAGTATCATCAACTCGTCGGAGCATTAATGTTCTTAGTGAACTCCCATCCAGACATATGCTTTGTAGTCAACACGTTGAGTCAACATATGGTTGAACCTCACCACATACATTGGATTGGTGCCAAGAATCTGTTGAGATATCTTCGTGGCACAATTACTTATGGGTTAAGATACACTGTCGGAGATGTGAGACTACTTGGATATACTGATGCTGATTCGGCAGACAGTGTGGTGGACCGTAAGAGCACTTCTGGGTGCTGTTTCACCTTGGGTTCTGCTTTGATATCCTGGATGAGTAGGACGTAGAAGTCGGTGGCTTTGAGCACCGCCGAGGTAGAGTATATTGCCGTTAGTATGGTCTCCTGTGAGGTGGTCTAGTTGCGAAAGCTCTTCAGTGAGCTATATGGATTTACATTGGATACCACCATGACTCTATGTGACAACCAGAGTGGGATCTGTTTATCAGAAAATCCTATATTTCATGATCACTCCAAGCATATCGATATCAGATACCACTATATTCGAGATATGGTGCAGTGAGGAGCAATAAGGCTCCAACATATTGGTACAAATGAACAAGTCGCCGACATTCTAACAAAGCCCCTAGGAAAGGTCAAATTCCTGATTTTCCGAGAATGACTTGGTGTCATTCAGAGACCCTCCGATGAGGGTCAAGTATGATGTATTGAGCTCTCGGAGCTCCAGGGGGGCGCGGGGTACTTCTTGGAGCGACACATGACCACAGGGTGACTCACCATCCCATGTTGGTGCACTTGGTACAGGGCAAAAGGTTCAACCTTCCCCTGTGACACCCCATGGTGACTATGGAATAGGATGATTAGTTCTCCTATGGGCCTAGATGATGTATTCTCCATGGCAATAGTGGACAGGATGATTCGCTCTCCTGTGGACAAGATGATTTTCTCTCTTGTGGGATAGGATGGTTCACTCTCCTGTGTACAGGATGATTCGCTCTCCTGTGGACAAGATGATTCGCTCTCTTGTGGGACAGGATGATTCGATCTCCTGTGTACAGGATGATTCACTCTCCTATGGACAGGCTGATTCGCTCTCCTGTGGGACATGATGATTCGCTCTCCTGTGGACAGGATGATTAATTCTCATGTCGAGGCATCCTACCCATGCATTCTAGGACTCATGGGAAGTACCTCTCATCTAATCAATGAACAAGGAAATGAGGATAGGGATCATAGTAGTATCGATGGACACATCATTGTACCTACCGTACTCCCTATGCTAGGATGACCTTCATTGATCTGGGATCAATGAGACTGGTTTGGGACCAGTGAGAGTGGTACACACTCTGAGATTGACTTTGGCCTAGTGGAGGATGGTATGATGCATCCTCGATCATTTCTTCTTCTTCATAATTCGAGCAAAGTAGAGTAGAACCAAGCAGAGTAGAGCAAGAAGGGTCAACCATACAAGACAATGCATTTGATGGATGGACAACAATGACAGTTTGACATATTGCAGATGAAGTTCTCCCTAGTTGAGAGGAAGTGTTAAAATTGGCAACTAGGGCCAAACTTCATGTGGGTCACCTTATTCATTGATCATAATATTTTTACTAGATTCCTCTCGTCGAGAGGTGTAGGATTGATCTAAATATCATCCGATTCCAATAAGTATTTATGGAGATATGAATTTATTTTGATTATGGACTAGTTATCAAAGTCGGCCAGCAACTTATGTAGGCTCAGAAGCCCAACAGTCGCGTCTATTCAACCCCAACGTTTTGCATATAAATACAAGGAGTATTCTCCTCATTTGCACACTTCACACTCATCACATCTCTCTCTATCCTGCACAAAAAAGATACTCTTCTCTCTCCTGTACATAAAGAACTCTTCTCTCACATGTGTGGAAGGAAGGACGCAAAATTTAGGGTTGCAACTGTAGATCGGAAGTTTGACTAGCGTTGGCTATCATTCTCTCTCTTTGGATTGCACAGTAGGTGAACCTGACACTCTTTGGAAGGCCACATTTTTTGGTGAAGGAATGAAGGCAATCTGATGGTCGGTTTGCAAAATATTGACTGCCCTAGTTTAGGGCTAATCTAGGGTTTGTTGCTGCTAATGTAAATCAGATTTTTGTACTATTTCTCTCTGCTGAATTATTGAAGATAAAAGAAGATTTGATCAAAGGGTTTCCCCATATTGGGGTTTGTCCCTGGCTAGCTGCCACATCTTATGTCTCTTGTCTTAGCTTGTTTTCTGTCGATTGTTTAATGTTTTATCTGCACTTTACTTAATGTAAATGTGATTGCTAATCTGTGGATAATAATAATAAAGATAAGTAAACTACTCTAAGCATAGAACATACCATAAATTAACAATTCTCCAATTGACCCTCAAGCCTCCTCTTATACTATTCTCGTTGGTCCTTCAATGGCCGAAATTAAATCTCTAAACGGCTAAGATTAGATTTGGCTTTATCCATGACTTTTGGAACCTTCTAACCCAGTTTTATATTAATACCCATTAATATTTTATTTTTTCTAAGTTTAGACTTAGGAGATCTAATGCACTTTAGCCTATTCACCAATTTTCATGGCTAGAGAACATCCGATGCTACCCCAAATAAACAACTGTACTATCTCTGTCATTAGTGCCCTGCACTACTTTGCTGAACTATGAAGAAAATAACTGATCGAGAATGTATCATACCATCTCTATTGACCCGAAGTCAGTCCCGTATAAAAGAGAGTATCACATGCCACTCTTATTGATTTGAAATGAGTTCCAAGTAAAGAGAGTATACCACTCTTACTAATCCAAAATCAGTTCCAAAAGAGAGTGAGTTATATCACTCTTATTGACCCGAAGTCAGTTCCAATTGATCCCAGATCAATATCATCCTAGCATAGGGAGTACGGTAGTAACACGATGCGTCCACCCGTACTACTGTGGTCCCTATCCTCATTTCCCTACTGATTGACCCGATGAGAGGTACTTCCCATGAGTCCCAGACTGCATGTGTAGGATGTCTTAGTAGGAGAAGGATGAACCACTTATCCTGCCTACATGTCGCCAGGGGTAGCCCAGGGTAAGGCTAAACCACTCACCCTGTACACAACAAATCACTAGGGGAAGGTTAAACCACTCATCCTGTACACAACAAATCACTAGGGGAAGGTTGAACCACTCACCCTATGGCTGTGTCTCAATAGGAGAAGGCTGAACCACTCTTGCTGCCTACATAGCAAACCACTAGGGGAAGGCTGAACCACTCACCTTATGGTTGCTCATCGCTCCAAGATTTACCCCCAAGCCCCACGGAGCTCCTAGAGCTCAATGTCCATACCATACAGGACCCTTAGGAGAGAGTCTCTCCATGACTCCTAGTTGTTCTTGGAAAGTCAAGAATTTGACCTTTCCCAGGGGATTCGACAAAATATCGGTGACCTGCACATCAGTCCCAATGCGATGGAGCCTTCTTGCTCCTCGATGTACCATATCCCAGATAAAGTTGTACCTGATGTCTATATGCTTGGAGTGATCATAGAACACGAGATTCCTCAACAATTGAATCCCTCTCTGGTTGTCATAGAAGATCATGATGGTATCCAAACATGTGTCCAAACAGCTCACTGAAGAGCTTCCATAACCAGACAACTTCATCGGAGGCCATACTCACTGCTATGTATCCAGCCTCATTGGTGCTCAAAGAAACCGACTTCTACTTCTTGCTCATCCAAGATATCGAAGTAGAACCCAAAGAGAACCAACACCTAGAAGTGCTCTTGCGATCCTCCACATTGGCTGCCTAATCAACATCAGAATAATCATGTAGCTTCACATTTCTAGTAGTGTATCTCAATCCATGAGAGATTGCGCCCTGAAGATATCTCAAATGATTCTAGGCACCAATCCAATGAGGCTTAACCATATATGAGCTCAACATTCTAACTGCAAAACATATATCTAGATGGAAGTTCACCAAGAACATCATTGCTAGAATTTGTTTATGAAACTCAGAGGCATTTCCCAAATCAGGTCCAGCATCACTACCGCATAACTTCTTAAAGTTAGTCTTCATCAAGGTAGTCATGGGCTTGCAGTTCACCATTCCAAATTCAGGATCCAACTCCCTCTTACTTCTGCAAATGAGAGGGCCTGCACCTGTCAGAAAGAGGTCATCCTCATAAAGTGTCAGTATGAGAGGTCTATCATCTACAACCTTCAAGAATTGGTTTGGATCGGCTTCACTCCTAGTGAATCTCAGCTTCATCAGATAGCTTTTTATCCTTTCATACCAAGCTCAGGGTGCTTGCTTCAAGCCATAGAGGGCTTTCTTCCACCTGCATACATGAGATTCCTGATCATGAATCTCAAACCCCTCGGGTTTTTCCAAACTGAGCTCTTGCTACATGAGGGGAATGGTCCCCTAGTAAGTTTTCCTTTAGTTCATCTCGGACATGTACCTCCATGCTCTTCTTGAATTCAAGCATCCCTTTCACCTTCTGACTCACATCGGGTAGGGTCCCATAATAAGTAGACCTCCGGTGCTATAGAAGAGATGTGTCCACTGAAATGGTCCCTAATGGACTTCCTGCAACTTGATATAAATTGCCAACCATGAATTCAAAAGCATCTTTTAAAATTCCTTATCCACACACGTACCTTTCCATTGATGAATGCCACCTTGAAACCTTTGACTTCCATTGTCGAAATGGACACCAGGTTCTTCTTGGGATCAGGTACATAAAGAACTTCTTGTAAATGAATCATGTTACCCTCATTCAATTGAGGGGTAACATTCCCTACACCCTTTCCGGAATAGGTGGCATCGTCTCTAATAATAATCTCCACGATTGTCTCCTTCTCTATCAAATTAGAGAGAGCTTCCTTGTATCTGATGAAGTGCCTTGAAGCATTATCATCAATAAGCTAGATTCACAAAGAGTCTAGAGAGGACCGACATAAGATAATACTCAGAAGCAACATTTGATTGTTCATACCTGGCATTCCTTGCTTTCTTGAAGATGACCATTTCCTTGATGACTTGCATTCCTTTTTCCTTTTCCATTGTACCTGTCATTCCTTCAATCATTGAAGATTCCCCTGGAATGATTGTTATCCTCATCAAGTGATGTGTCCCTTCTATTCGGACACTCCTTTGCAAAATGGCCAAACTTATTGCAAGCAAGGCATCTGTCTTTCCTTCTTCTTAGATCTGGACTTCCCATTGAAGTGACCTGTAGGTAGGCCACCAAATGCTTTCACTGTGCCGCTGTGATAATCTTCTTTGATTTGACTTCACCCTTGGTGAATTTGAAGTGGGATGAGGAATCCATTGAGTCTTTTGACCTTGTCCAACTGCCTTTGGTGATTGCTCTTTCACTCTTTCTTGGGCTTTGTCTTCACCTCAACTCTGATACCATGTTAATTTTAGGTATGTTCTATGCTGAGAGCAAATTTACTTCAATTTTCCATATTAGTTCAATTTCAATTCTAGACTAGCAATCACATTTAGCATGATAGTAAAATGCAAATAGAACATAAACATAAATCACAGAAAACAAGCCAAGACAAGAGGACACAAGATGTGGCACCAGCCAGGGACAAACCCCAATGTGGGGAAACCCTTGATCAATTCTTCTTTAGTTCAACAGAGAGAGAGAGATAATACATATACATCAGAAGCCAACATTTTGACTTGTCATAATAAGAGGAGAGATCTTCACTAAGAAGATGAACACATGAGGTAGCTGATCTAAACTCAGGTGAAGGCACACTGCTTCAATTGATCCTCCAAGGTGACTCCATCACCATGCTGCACCCAATCATCATGATGAACCTCATTACTATGCTGCACTCATCATACTACTGCACCTTATCATCATGCTGCACCTCACTGTGCTGCATCATCATGCTGCACCTCACTGTTGTGCATCATCATGTTGCACCTCACTGTACCCATTATGTTGCATCTCATTGTAGCATTCATCATCACTGTGCTGCACTTTGTTACACTTCTTCTAC
The DNA here is from genome assembly GCA_000404065.3 of Pinus taeda. Taxonomy (NCBI): domain Eukaryota; kingdom Viridiplantae; phylum Streptophyta; class Pinopsida; order Pinales; family Pinaceae; genus Pinus; species Pinus taeda. The sequence continues at coordinate 17,953 of APFE030787551.1, forward strand.
ACACACTATTCTATGCTACACTTCATCACTATACCCATCATTATGCAACAACATTAAACATTATGCTACACCTTATTACAATGCTGTCACTTCTTATCATATCATGCTGCTGCACTACATTAGTTCACTGTTAGGGGATTCTCTGTTTGCTGCATTGCTGGACGAAATTCTAACAATAGATTGGATAGCCTTCACAATGTGGTCATGGACTGGTTAGGGCATCAATGCAGTCCTACCAGCCCTCACACATCAGCTGCAACATCCCTCCCAAGGCTACGGTCACCCTTCTCCAGCACTCCTAAACCCCACGTTGGCTTGTCATACCCCAACAGTCACAACCAGGCCTTACGCCCTCCTTTTTTGCCTTAACGTAGACCTGTAGGTGTATAAGGGACTGCGGCTTGCTACAACGAGCCTATCCCTTGCTGCGGTAGCCCTTTCCAAGGGTTAGAACCCCATGAAACAACTCCTCATGCCTTCGGCTCTCAAGAATAGCTTGCGGCATCCAAGACAACCTCTCGGCCTCCATCAAAGTGATCCAAAAACAAACCATTGCTCCAACAGTTAACTCGACCTCCAACAAGGAACTCAGGCCTCCTCCACTCTGTCTTAGAGCCTCCCTCTCTTGCTGCGGCTAGGGTAATTTCCAAGCTTTCATTATGACTAATATTAGGGGTAGTTAAGGGCTCCTTTGCCCAATGTGAAATGATCCTACATTACATTGCATAGAACCTTCATTTTAAGGCATCATAGAGGCTTCTAGTGACTGCAGTTAGTTGACATATTCTTGCTGCGCGGACAAGTCTCCTCTGCTGCATAAACACGCTTTAGACTTGCGGCTAGGGCATTTTTCCTTAATGACTACATTTAGGGCATCATTAGGCCAATGGTTAGGGCTTGCTTCATACCAACGTTTAGCCTTCTCCATGATAGCGTAGAGCCTTCTCCATTAGGGTAGCATTGTCTCTTAGGATCTCTCCTCCCACCAAAACCCAAAGACAAGTGGAGAGGAAGAGGTCACAAGAAGAGTGTGTGTAAATGACTAGCAAGCCACCTCTTTTTCTACTAAAACGTTGAGCACAAGTGGGGGCAATTTGGTTGCTGGCCGACCTTGACAAATTGTCCCATAAAACAAATAATTAATATCTCCATGAATACTTATCGGAATCAGATGATCTTTAGATCAATCCTACACCTCTCGATGAGAGGAATACAAGAAAAATATCAGCTGCCATGAATAAGTATACCCTTATGGAGTTTGGCCCTAGTTGCCAATTTTAACAAAACCTTACAGGAGAACACAACTAGAAGGTGAAGATTCTTTGCTCTCTTTTCTCTACCATGGAAAATGTGAGAGTACAATGAATAGGTATTCTCTATGGAGTTGTTTGAGACCCGTAACTTGTAAGGTTTACTATAGAATCCTAATCCCCTTCATTATGCTCTCTAATTTCCCATTCCCAATTGCATTGCTCTCTATAGAACAAAATTTAATAACATAGAATGGAACCCCTACTCCTAGTGGCTCAATGTATAACATAGCCCAATAGCCAACTAGGGGTGAGTTTTGGCTCCCTCAAATTTCAAATAGAGTTACAAATTTTACCCTTCCAGAGTATTCTTCAATGTCCACATGTTGCTAGCCCCATATGCATGAGTAACAAGGGATGCTGTGGCATCCACTTGTACCATGGTGGTCAACGCAGTAGGTCAACTTGTGGGAGGCATAACTTTTGCATACGAGCTCTGTTTGACGTGCTTGTTGCACTATTTAAAAGGTCTTTGAGGTGCTAGAGTGTTTGGTGCAAGAGAGAATTTTTTGACCCAAAAAAACTTGATTTGAGGCCCTTGTTACCCACCACTAGTTGGTGAACCCTATAGGAGAAAATTTTCTCCTTGATTTGTCTTCAGCTGCCAGCCAGTAGCCCCTTGCAACCACCTGATAGCTCGAAGTGCTACTATTCTCTGCCACCTGAGCCAACCATTGTGTGCCCTTGCTCATCTGTTATGATCGTATGTTTGAAGGTGGGCCATACAACCCCGAAGGTATGATTTTTCATTATGTAATTGGGTCTTTATGCTTGCTTTTCTTGGGCACATTTGGGCATGGATTAGTGGGGGGATTTGGTGGAAAGAACAGACTTTAACTTGTATTCTTGTTCCCTTACCTCATCTTGAGGGTTAATCTTGGATCCTAGTCTCGCAGGATCTCATCTATGAGGTATTAGCTTTAGGAGTGGCACTACATGGGAAAACATGATTTTGGTTGCGTGGTCCCACTTCTCGACACCATATATCTCACTCCCCTCCACTCATTATAATCCCTTTTTCACATTTTCCCATCTGGGTCCACATTTGTCTATTGGGTCCACAAGGTGTTAGCCACCCCCTTCCCTTGTACACACCTTGGGTTGGGCCTTGAACGATGCCCCAGAGGTTGATGCAACTAAAAAGAAAGATAAAAGCATAATATGGCCACATACAACAGGAAATATACCACAAAATGCAAAATATGGACAAGACAAAATAATTTAGTGCATGGGAAAAAGCCAAACATGATCTCTCCCCCTTTAGCATTATGGCCATCACTCTGGTTCCTAGGGCCCCTATGAGTGTCCCCTGCATCATCAAGGAACCCATGATTGTCCCAATTCCTGGTGGGCAATGAACTGCCCACCTTAAGGGGGTATTCATTACTACATCTTACACATCATGCTCTCATCCCCTTGAACCCCAAGTAGTAAAAAAAAGAAAAATCAATAAAAGGGAAAAGGCACCCAAGGTGCGAGCCTCCTTTATCATAGATACCCTTCTACTATGGCATGGAGCCTTCCCTCTTGCCCCACTCTGTTCCACCATTATTTCACATGACACCTGCCATTTGATGGATGTCCCATGGACCTGTCACTCCCTTAGAGGTTGAAACCATCTAATAGGGTCCTTCATTAACTCCCTTATCAAGAAAGGTAACATTAATACATGTCCAAATCCCATTTGGAAGGGCATGCCACTATGAATTGTTCATCTTTTCCCTTGATTAACAAGCTTATTTACTCAATTATACTAATGAATTATTGTACTGGAAGGTGAAGAGGCGCATTGGATCTTATACAGGATTGCAGGTGGGTCTTCATCTTGGACTTGGCCTCTCTATATGGGATCCAAGCACTCCAGAGGGACATAACGACACTTACAAGGTGAGCGTTGAGAGCTATGGGCCTCCAACATTTCAGAGCATTAATTTCTACACTATGGGCTTCTTCAGCACCACCACATTGCTTGTTCATGCCCCAATTATACAGAGATGTTGATGCACTTGGACCATGTTGCCCAACCGGCCACGCATTGCACCCAACACTTGCCAGCTGATCCAGGGCCAATAGGAGGTTTTGTCTCTTTCAGGGAGACATGGGAGGGCATGTGTCATCTTCTAGGCCTCATTGATGGAGCATCGACTTGATCTTGAGCCACTTGGAGACCCATGAGACCAATTTGGAGCCCACAGAGCCCAAATTGGGGTTTAGAGATGTTTTACAAAATTTGGAGGGCATCCCCCTCTTATCCACTATTTTTGAGGCCCTCATTCTCATCATTGGCACATGAGGCCTCAACACTACCCTTCTAGGCCTCCACGTCAGCCTAGTGTGGCTGAAGAAGGCTTATTCGACTTGTTTATTGAGCTATCATGGTTGGCTTGTAACCATGGGTGGGTTACTAGTCATTTTGGGCACAGGATGGGATTTATCTTTTAGTTTTGAACTCATATTGCATGTATAAATAAGTGAGAGTCACCCACACTTGGATCATCACACTTTGGATTTTTGACCAACTTTTTAGAGAATTTCGACCTGCAATTTGTCGAGGAATTAGGATGAATTTGATGAATTTTGATGTTTGGTTGAAATCGCTCTCTCTCTCTCTTGGAGCTTCTCTTTGGCATTTTAATGGATGGATATATTCTTCATTGTCTTTTAAGTGCTTTTTTTAATGCTATATTTATGATTTGTTAAATGTCTAATGCATGGTGTTAGAAAATAGAAAAGGCAGAAATATTTTCTTATGTAGATAATTACTTGTGATTCTTTTATCTTTATGTTCTTCTTTTACTTTTAGTTCATCAAGCAATTACCAAAGAAATAACACAAAGACACCAGATGTAGGCGGACAGCTAGGGAAAAACCCCTATCTAGGGGAAAACGTAGTCAACAATTCTTCCTTCAATAGTTTCATGAGATAATCCAAGACTCTTGAATTAGACAAAGACTTCCTACACACCAAGTCAACCCTCAATCCTTCTTGCAGATGATAACCCTTCAATAGCAACTTCGACCTAGCAACATCAACTTGTAGTAGCAACTTCAACCTAGCAACTGGCAGCAATGACAACTTCGACTAGACGAAGAAAAACTTCGATCTCCCTAGATACTCCACTTGAGTGAGAGATAGATGGCCCAAAATTTCGATCTTGACGTGTTCTTTCTTCCTTCCAAACTTCGGACCCTTTTCTAGCTCTTTTCCAACTTTGCACTTCTCAGATTCTTCCTTTTGGATATCGAACTTATGAGAGAGAGAGAGAGAGAGAGAGAGAGAGAGAGAGAGAGTGAATGCTCCAAATGAATTCAAACTGCCTTGTATATATAGCCTTCTAGTGAGGTCGAATTGTCCTTCTTGATGCCGACTTGATCTCCTTGAGGCCGACTTGGTGTGGAGGTGTCAAATAGCTTATTTGACTCAATATTAATTCTTTTTACATGATTCAAAAGCCCAAGAAGGGTAGCTTTTAATGGAAAATGACTCTAATGACTCAAAATAAAACTTATAAGTCCTTAATGGGGACTTTGACATAAAACATGATGACCCAAGCATGAAACCCATGCTTTAATAAGTCATAATAATAATAAAAATATTTTCTTCATTCTTTTGATAAATACATTTCATTGTGACTCAAATACATTTATGAAGACCGAACCTAGTTACATATTTCAAAACCTTCTCTTAACTAGGGAGGTGTTCATAACAACAAGTACAAGGAAGATCTCAAAAGACATGAACCATGAATAATTTAGGCACCACAATGCCATGGACTAGATTCCTGACCAGGGAAATCTATCCAAAGTCCTTCAACAAACTCATGATTCCATGGACTAGATTCTTGACCAAGGCAATCTAGCGGTGGGACTAAGATGGACTAAAGCTTTTATCCTCTCTAAGTACCATCAGGCTTACTTGCTAACCATCAACCCAGGTATTTGATGATGATCAGTTCTTCATTTCTCCCGGCCCAATCATAACAATCAATAATCTTGTGGTTAGAACAAACAAAGAACTTGTTTGTTTAATTCACATTAGAAATTAAAGTCCTGAGATTAAATATAGGATCGACATGTTCAACCAAAATATTTAAAGATATCAGGTAATAACCATATTTTAAAGTGATTTTTTTATGTCATAAGTTCAATTATGAATGTTTGTTTTTTAACTTTTACGTTATTTAATTGAAAATACATTTTCTTTCTTATATAGGATTTTTGGGCAGACATCATACCACAACATACGGACACCACAAGCCAAATTTCAATGGAAGAGAGTTTCATATATGAGGATCTTATACCAGAAGAGGAGCACAAGGAAACCATTCCAATGATGTCGACTAGTGCATGAGGTAAAGAAAACTGTAATGCTCTTTTTATTATAATTGTAATAATAATTACAAAAAAATCAATTTAACATTTCTTTCTTGTTACAGCTGATGATCCACCCCTCTTGTGGCAACCTCAACGACATCATGAGTACATGACCAGGCCATCAAAAATAAGGAAAAATAAAAAGAAATGATTGTACTAGTCATATCATTAGAAACATCATGTACCACACTATGAAAACATATTTTTGATGACAAAATTTATTGAGATGAAGTATTTTGTGTTTATGATTAATGAATTAATGTTATATGTTAATCTATAATTTTTATATGTTTCTTTATGTACACAACCTTTTTTTGTATTATGTAAACATATTTTTTGTGATAATTGTTTTTGAGATGAAATATTTTGTGGATCTACAAATGAATAAGTGATTTTTTTTTTTTTTTTTTTTTTTTTTTTTTTTTTTTTTTTTATGATGTATCTTAATGTGTTTCTTTCAACTATTTCCTAGTAGATAGATTGGGTACTGGGGAATTGACAGTGATGTGAGGGAGCATGAGAGCTTCCACCTTCGTGTGGTTGGCCATGTTCAATAGAGAATAAATTAGGATTTGGATAATCTTGGAGAAAAACACCCTTGATCCAAATGAGCAACAACAAATTCAATTTTGACTTTGTTGTTGCCTCATCAAGTGGAGGGAGGTTTTCTCCAAGATTAAACTACTCCAATAATGTATTCTTCAAACCGAGAGGAGCTCATTCAGGTATTCATGCACTCAATTTTTTTAATTACTATTTATTCATGCAATTAGATTTAATATTTGGTCAAAATAATCAAAGTTTGCCTCATCGGTCTCATGAATATGTGTTGGACAACCAATATCAATTCGGATTTTGAAGTGGAACAATTATCAGAAAAAATAATCTCAAAATGGTAACATTACATTTAGCATTCAAATTTTCATTCTTGTTATTAGGAATTTGTTTTATTACCAAATATCGAAAATATTTCCATTTATTCACTTTCTCATTGCACTTGCTTGAATCTATTCCCTTATTTCATATACTCTATTACATAGCTAAGACTTAAATATAAAAAAAATTGTGAATAAATAGGTAAAACAAAAAAATATATATCCACCTAAAAGGATCATTGGATAAAGATAAAGGAGGCCCTTGATTTGTTGGAAAAATCATTAGGACATCATATTAATTCACCTTTCCTTGCTTTGACATTATTTGTGACATTATATTATTCTTCTTTTGTTTATGCTTATGTTCTTATCATCAAATCAATGCCAAAATAAAAACAATGAAGATCACATGAACACAAGATATGTGCTCCAAGCTAGGGAAAAACCCCTCCAAGGGTAAAACCTAAAAGAACTTATCTTCTTATAGAATCAGTTTCAAAGGAGACTTCCAAGACCACATCCTAGACCATGGATCCCACCAAAAACCAGCCAACCAAACATCCTTTCTTTTTGAAAACAAGACAAGGTTGTTCTAAGGGTAGCAAAGAAAAATATTCGAGCATTCCATCCTTACCTAACTAGTTGATAAATTTCTCTACAATTTCATACCCTAGAAACCCTAGGGAACTCACAATTTCTTCTTAATTGCAGATCGAACCAAAAATTGATGCTTAATATTTGTCCAAGGAGGTTGAATTTCCTCCTTTGTGTAGCCTTCCAAGTGGCTCTTTAAGCCCAATCTAGGCTGACTTTACCTAGTTGGACAACTTGTTCTTGGGAGCCCTCTAGACACTACCAAATACAAAATAAATTATCTTTTCCTTAATACAAGTGCCCACAAGGGTCTTTTAAAAAGTGAAAATGAATCTTGGCTCATGAAAAACCCTAGAATCATTTAATGGATGCTTGACCTAATAAAAAAATGACTTGATCTTGAAACCCATCCTCCAAAAATACTTTTCTTTTAATTCTTTACATCAATTTCTTTCTCCAAATAATATTTACATCATTATATAAGTCAAATGACAATTATGAATATTGGAACTAGTTACATTCTTCAACACTCCCTCTTATCTAGGGTGATATTCATAATTTTCCAATTACTACAAGGAAAATACTCCCTTTGAAAATTTCACATAAGAAGTGTCAGTTTTATAAGCAAACTGTAAGCATTAACATTATGATAAACCAACACTATATTTGAGGACTAACAAGACAACCTTTACTTCATTCAAGGCCATTATGTTGGGAGGATTTACATGTGATACAACACTGCCTCTACAAGGCACATACCCCATCCAGATGTCCACAAAGTATGTCCTTTTAGTACTATTCAGTCCATTTACCCACCCTTATCTTGGATACTTGTCACATCCTCAAAGAGTGTAAGTCCAATTCCTTTATTAGATTTTCTATCCTCAAGGAAACCATAGATGCTTATCCAATCCTCTACCATTCCCTCTCCAAGGCCTTCAGTTAGACTTACGATTATTAGTCCTAGTCAAGTACTTGACATATGAAGCAAGGAATGCACATGTGATGTCCAAAATCACTCCCTATCAACCAGAGAGGATTTCCCTATTCTCATTTTTAACTTGAGAATAGATCCTTGCTCCTATTCAAGGAGACTCCTTTACTCCCCCTCAAATCTAGAGGTGATTCCTGACTTCCTTTTTAATTGGGAAGTCATATCCACAAGATTTCTATCTTCTCTTCATAAGAGTATTGACTTCCAGTTCTTCATAGCTACCTGACTCCCTATTTTCTCTACATCTAATTGTATCGACCTTGCTTCCTTTTCATGGGGCCATCTTATTCAATCTTGTGACAGATTTTAAGTCATTAATTTTTCACATCGCTTTCAACTTTTCAATTTCAATGAAGGAATTATATTGAGCCTTCCAAAGTTTCTAATTGATCATGGATTTCTTAAAATGGTGATCTCCTTTGACCTTTAGGCTATATTCTCGCACTGTTAGGTTTCTACGAGGGAATGAATAGATTAGTGTTTCTCACTAAGGTTTTTTCTATTTAAGTTCCATCTAGGGTTTTCAATCCTTAGATGCCAAATTTTTTTGACTAGATGAAATATACAAACCCTAGGTTCAAAACATGTAGCAAAAACCCTAACTCATTTATTTGCACAGACCCTTCATAAAATAAATATACATGTCTAAAATATCACATACCTTTGTCTTCCATGATCACTGATTAGGGCACACTAGTTTGTTGTTAGAAAATTGATTAGGGAAGCATCCGTAATTTAACATTTTTCTTACATGAAATTTACTTGTGATTTTATGTTTATGTTCTTAATTATGATTATGTTCTCATCATCAAATAAATTCCAAAAATAATAAAGATCACGTGTACAAAAGATATAAGATCTATGCTAGGGAAAACCCCTCCTAGGGGAAAACCCATTAAAACTTCTCTTCTTATCAACTTCAAATGAGACGTCCAAGACCCAAAACCTAAACTAGGGATCCCACAAGTCGAATAGCCTACCCTTCCACACAATGTATTTAATAATAGTGAAGCATAAACTTTCCAATACAAGGCTCTTAGTCTTTTGGTCACTATAATATCCTTTTGTAATTTGAGACAGAGGAAACACTAGACATTTTAGGATACTTGCACATGATAGCATTATACTTCCAAAATAACTTATCTTCCTCCCTTCATATGGCTCTTATAGCCTCTATGAACCTTAAAACTTCCTTTATCCACAGATGGAAAGACAAGACGTGAGTGTTTTTCAAATGAGGTCAAGCCTCCTCTCTTTTTATAGCCTTTTGAGTGACTCAAATAGCCCTTTTTGGGATGACGTAGTAAGGTTGGTCAACTTATCTTATGGAACCCTCCTAAAAACTTACAATTACAAAAAATAATATTTATTTGATTGATCCAAGTGCTCAATAGGGTCTTAATGACATTGACTCGTGATACAAACCAAAAAGCATACAATGAATGCTTGAATTATTGACCAAATAACATAAGCATGAAACCCATGCTTTATAAACAATTTTTCATTTACATTTTATTTCTTATTTTAATCAATACATAAGAATTAAATCATGTCAAAATTCTATATACACTATTTAATTCCAAATTTAATTAATATGTGTTATAAGACAAATGAAAATTATTAAGACTGAAACTAGTTGCAATTTCCAACACTCCCTCTTAACTAGAGAGGTATTCATAATTGTCCAGCTGGTATAAGGAAAATACTCTATTTGAAAAGTTCTTAATAAGAATATATCTAGATTGATAAGCATCACTCATCATAGCTAGCATTGTCACATTACACAAGGCCTTAAAAGGTACACTCTATCTCTCACAAGATCAAAGCATAATGCTGGGAGGAATTCCATAGGACACCATACTACATCCTCATGGTACATACTCCACCTAGGATACCTAGAGTAATCCTACCACTAAACCATTCTTATCAGAGTCCATGTGACTTAGGATCTTCATCCTAATCCATCACATTACATGGCTTTAAGAATGTATGTTCAAGATGCTTATCCAATCCAACATTCTCCTTATCCATGTCCATGTACTTGACTTAGGACATTATTCCTAATCCATCATAGTACCTGACACAAGGAGAACCAAACAAGTCATCATTCTCCCTATTTGTGATGCATGTACTAGATTTATGATTGTTATTCTTGGTCTAGTACATGATATAGAGAGAATTAGTGTCCAACCAAAATCCCTTTCAATTAGAGAGGAAACCTCTATTCTCCTTTTAATCAAACAATAGATCCTACTCCTATTCAAGGAGGCTCCTTTTTCTCCCTCTCAAACCTAGAGGAGATTTCTTGACTTCCATGTTTTTCATAAAGGAACCAACTATAATTTATTTATAGATTGCACGATTCCCTACTTCCTCCGCATATTATTTTACAAAGTTTTCATCCTTTCATGGATCACAAATCCATATTCTTATGACAGGTTCCAGATCATCCATATTACACATTAATTTTGTCTCGGCTTTATCAATAAAGGCACTCTACTGAACCTTCCCAAACTTCAAGCTGACCATAACTTCCTTACCAAAGTGATATTCCTTCTAGACCTTTAGGTCATCTTTTCACACTGTTACCTTCCAATCCCAAGATGAGCACATCTTGATCTTCAGGGACATTAGGTACTAGATGTTGAGCTTTCCCTTAATATCCATAGAGTTGAACTTGTCTCAATTGTCATCATGTACCACTACAACATCTTTCTAGGTAGAATAACAACATGTTAATTAGATAACTAATAATAGATATCAACATCAGACTTACCTCACCATGACAACCTTTTCAAAATGTCAATATCCTCATGGTACATCTTCATATGAGTCTACATTTATGCATCAGAGTGCCCAATGATCCAACTTGATTACAAAGTTACTATTTTTCCTTCAATAAAATTTGATAGAAACAATTCCCTTAAGGTATTTATAGTTCCCTCCTTCCATCATGCTCATAAAAACACAAGCTATGCTTTTCTTAGTCATCCTTCTCATTTTCATTTCTTCAGCAATGTTCACTGACAAATACCACCAAGAAAAATATACAAGTATAAGAGCATGATTATAATTTTAATAGTCTAGGGATACCATAGTATCTTAGAGGGATATTCTTAGGGTTTTTAGATCCAAACCCTAGTTTCCTTGATATTTCCCTTTAAAACATCAGCCCTAGGGTTTTAACCCTAATTTCCATCCAATTCCACCCTCACTAGGCTTTTCCATACACCCTAGACTACCTACAAACCCTAGAAACCAAAAGCTATGGTTTAAACAAATTAGGGTTAGGGTTTATTTCCTAACAAGGGTTTTACTACTTCAAGCATCATCTAGGGTTTATAATCTCTAGATTCCAAATATGAAGTCTACAAACCCTATGATCATAAAAAACATTAAGACATGTAAAAGAAAACCTTTCATCCAACTATGCATAAAATAAATGTACATACTTTAGTTGACCATGATCACTTGATGCTGCTGTAAAGCCCTCTCCTTGATTTCACTGTCTAAGGTATTTCCACTTCCATAGATGCCACACTATTCCTATTGATGCCAAATCCAAAATTTGACTTCCAATGATCTTTTGAATGTCAAGTAAGATTACTCTTTTAAGAGATTGTTTTTTGCTCTTTTACTAAGTCATCTTGTAGGTGCTACTACAGGTCTTCTTCACAATCCAAGGTCAGATACTTTCTCTATCGATAGGAGTACACCCTTCAATATGCTCTCCATAAGGTGACTAACAAATGTTTTGATTATTTTTGTGCTTTTTCATCCAATATCCTAGGATTATGCTAATTTCAATCTTTAGCACAATCATTTTAAAATGATTCTTGACTACTCTTTGAATGAATGTATGGAATGTAACTTAAATTAAGGCTTCTTAATTACCAAAAAATGACTTTGTAAAGAGCTCTAAAAATATTCCAAAAGTATGTAGATTTGATACTTCTTCAAAGTGTCACAATTTGTTGGAGTGAAAAGTTGCTTCTAGCCTTGCTAATGGCTTATTTAGGAATCTATATTTTTGAATATGACTGCGGAATTTTAGAGTGGTTGTAGCTTCAGATAAGACCTTTAAAATAGGCATAATATGTGTTTATGTAGTTTGGTCTTGGTCCCTTTACAATTAGTTTTCATGCTGACTATTAGGACTACTTCTAGTCCACTAAAGACACCTCAAATTTGTAATTTATTCATCCTTATAATATTACACATAACTATATACTTTTCAAATATATGAGATATTTTGAAGCTCTTACATAATTCCCAGTCCTTTGATCCTCTTCACAAGATTTTCAGCTCATCTTGGAACCCTGAAATAATTCTTCTCAAGTCTCTTTTTCTCCTCACTCTTCTAGCCCAGGTCTGCAGCACTAATCACAAATATTACGACTTATAAACAAGCCCATAATTATATTCTTAATATGGATACTACTTTTATATGGTTTGGTCCTCAAGGTGATAGTGAAATTAATATCATAATAACATTTGGTCTGATAGCAGTATCATAAAGGAACTACTCTCTTTGAGATCTCTTCTTGGTCAATATTTCTAGGTGTTTGGAAAAGTTGTGATTATGGGGTAGTTCTAGAGTACCTATTTGATCCTATGTGGTATTTATTCCTTCACCTACAAGAAAGTGCATGAAGACATAAGGTAGAACCTAATTCTAAACATTAGGAACTCATAAATACATTGTGAAACAAGGATATGAACATTAACTATTCTATTAAGAAATCACATTGAAATATGAAATTTGGAATAGAATCTGCCATTTGGATGGTCTAAATAAACATCTTCTAGTGGACCTTTGTTCATGGAAAGATCCTAGTAATTGAAAATTTGTGCAAAAGGGGAATTCATGGCCTTAAAGGTGTGTTTTTTATGTTTCTCATCTAGTGTATCTTATACTCGCCTTATTTCAGAATGTGATTCACAAGGTTGGCTTGTAACTCTATATTGCAAGGAATTGGTCATAAATTTAGTGGCCATCATCCAAGTCACATATTTTTAACAACTAAAAAAATCTCTATATGGGAACATTTCAATACAAGCCTTTATTCAAAAGATTATGGCTATCCCTGACAATTGTTTTATACTAGAAGGTATAGCTAGCATGAAATCAATTGCATCTTCCATAATGAGAAGGTGTCCCCTAATGCAATATCATTATTAACAGAACACCTTAACTCTCATTAGCTTAACCATATTTATATGCATTATTCCCTACTTAGAAACCTTAGTTTCATTTCAACAATTTAAGAATTCATCAGTGGACACCTGAATCTTGATCTATGAGGAGAAATGACTTCTATTCATGATGAACTCTATTATGCACATATTTATTGGTGTACTTCACTATTATACATCTCCATTGTACGAGAACACTATTATTATTGTGGTTGCACAAACCATTTCTTCATTGACATATGTAAAGTGTTGTTTACTCAGTCATTGAATTTCGATTAATTGTTCACTACTATAGTATTGACTATGTGGTATGGGGTTGGTTACTACAAAACTGTACTCTGCTTCTCTTGGTCATCATATTGTTGAGGATGTGATTGGATTGAAGTGATGTGATGTGTATTGCATGTAGAATGTTTTTGGCTATGTGATTCATCAGAGGGAGTAAAATATTTAGAGTGGAGTGATATTTTGTACAATTGTAAACTAATAGTCCACATGATATGTCACAAGTGAAAGCTTTTCCTTGTGATACATTGGGATTAAAAAAAATATTTGGTTCATTGATATTTTGTGAGAAAGGAAACATTCCAAGGATGCAATGAGGAGGTAGGTGCACAAGATTTCACTTCAAAATTTCGCTTTGTCATGACAAATGAAAAGTTGAAGTGATGCATTTTTTTACAACATGGGAAATTTTGGAAGGAATCCATGTGATGCACCCCAAAAGTGTTGAGGTAAATATGCCTTATATCATGAGGAAAGAAAAATTAAACATGATACAATGCATGGAATGAAAGCTCCTACATTATGTCAAAAGAGAGGTTACGACAAATTTTATAAACTAAGAATGAATTTGGAGCAATACAATAAATTTCAAGTAAATAAAAATCTTAGCATAAAATTTAAAATAGCATAATGTTTTAAACAACATAAAAATATTATTTTCCTATAACATTTGAAGTATTAATAACCTATCCACTAGCCAAGAAACCTAACTATCTTCTAACATGTGTACTTAGAAATAAATTTGTTATGCTTGGCTTGAAATTGACACCTGTGATCAAATAATAACCTTCTCTTTTCCAAAGCAATTTCTGTGATGACTGGTCTATCATGCTCCTTATAATAACAGTGTTTAGTGATTGTCAATTCAAAAAGGTAAGCTACAAAAACATCCATTAATTAAATTTCAATCATTACTGATACAATGAAGATGAGGCTAGTAATGAAGTATATGAACACCCCAGAGGAGATGTAAAGTAAGCTCTACAAAGGGAATCTTCACTATAGTCAACCTCTCTTGTCACATAAGTCCTACTGATCTCATCAAGCTAAGTCTTCTGTAAAAACACATTCTCTTATTCTCTAATGGTTCATATATTGAAGCCATGGATCTACTGCACAATAATAAATACCAGATACCATCCCATTTCTCACTAGAAATGGATTAGAAGGAGGTAGAGAGTGCCTTTGATACACACAACTACAAGGATATGAAGCTTACAAATAAAAATAATTAACAAATGGTGCACGATGATGCAATACTATATGAGGTCGATATAATGGAACTTGGGGAACCTAATCAACATATGCTACATATTTTGCTTCTCTCTCCACCCTATCATTATGAGTTCCTTGAAGAATAAGTCTCATCATTCCATTATCTCAAAGGAAAAGAGTTCTGAGAAGGTATTTATTGAAACATATAGATCCATCCATATAGATATATAGGGAGGCTCAACTGACTCTATTTGGATCTGAGAGTGCCCCCGATCAAATTATATATATATATTTTTAATTCCTAGGTACCCATCAGATAGTAGACATTAAATCAAAACCATCGAATATCTGGTTCCACATTAATGGAACAAACCATTGGATATACGACTTTTTACCGATAGAACAAAGTGCCAGAGCCATAACGCTCCCATCACACATTCTTATTATAATGTTGATTATCAACGCTAAATCGTGGCTTAATATTGATGGAACAAACTGTCGGGTCCTATTGGACTAGACTAATATGGCATCAAATATCTGACGTCAAAGCATTAGATGTTGCAACTTATTTTTGGCATCTAGGGCAGTGGATATTCGACATTTATCTTGTCACATATCTAAAACCTATTGGCATCGCAAAACCAACCGCAAAACATTGGATGACCAAAGGAATTTTTGGCTACTCTTTGGCGTTGGATATTTGATGTCAGTCTCGCCAAATATTTGACACTTAATAAGGGGTCGACTATTCGACACAATCCCACCAACGAAAATTATGACTCTCATGTATCGGATAGTTAATGATAATGAGTCAAATAGATGACGAATATACATCATATTTTCACCCCATTCATACTAGTGTGGTGAACATCCAAATGGGGTATGTGGCTTGAGAGGTGGTTATGGTGGTGTCTAAATGTATGCCTCCTAGCATTGTGATTTAATCTAGTGGAGAGTTAGATCTTGTTAGTCAAGTCCTTGCTATATTGCAAATTGACAATGTTGGCTATGATGTTGATGTTTGATAATGGCTTATGAATCTGAACTCTTCTTATGAGAATATTTCAATTTGGGAGTATCCTTGTATCTGGTTGTGTAATTATGAATACCTCCCTAGTTAAGAGGGAGTGTTGGAAAATGTAACTAAGTTCGGTCTTCATAATTAGTGTTCTACTTCTATCATTGTATTTTCCATATAAAAGAAAAAGAAGAAAACTAATTTATTATTATTATTATTAGTCAAGCATGTTATTCATGCTTCTAGGGCTTCTTGTGTCAAAATAATATTTTTCATGAGTCAATTTATTGAACTAGAGTCAAGTCCCTTTAAAATTTTGAAGGAAAGTGGAAAATTAATTTTGTTTGAGTCAAAAGTCAATTTTGTCTTTAGAAGACCAAGTCGGCCCTGCCTGGAGAAGTCAACCTTTGAAGGGACCTATTCGACCTCCTGGATGTGTATATCTAAAGAGAAATTTGACCTCATTTAGTCATCACTTGGAAACTTCGATTTCTGTGAAATAAAGAGCAAGGAAGCGAGAGTAAAATTAAAGAAGAAAGAGCAAGATTCAAAGGAGAGAGAGCGAAGATCTAAGAAGGAAGAAAATACAAATTTTTCCATCTTTGTTCACTCTTTCAAAGTGTTTGGGAAACTTTGTGGGCCATAAGGATGAAATTCTATTTTTGTGAAGGTGTTGGGGCAACTTTACAAAATTGCAAGGCAAAAATTATAACTAGAAAAAGAATTGAACTTCATTGACTTGATTGGACTTGACTTGATTGAGGAAGGCTTGAAGGAAGGCCTCGATCTTGGTTTTTGGTCCTAAATTTCTCACTTTGATTTGATTCTATGATAAGAGAAGTGTTGGCTGGGGTTTCCCCCTTGTTGGGTTTTTCCGTGGCTTGCAACCTATATCTTGTGTTCATTGTCTTCTTGTGATCTTCATGTTTATGTTTTTTTAATTTTTTTATGAAGAGAACATAATAAAATTAATAAGACACTAACATACATTCACAATCAATTATCAAGAGAAATCAACCCTAATTGGTTACCCTAGTGATCTGTCAACATGCTACAAATTACATGTTAAATTTTTCTTCAAAACATCCAAGGTATGCTCTCAAAGTATGCTTCAAAATGTGATTCAACCATCCTTTCAATGTTGTTTAAATTAATTCATAAAATTATCTTAGATTGACCTTCAAAAGTGGCTTTAGAACTACCCTAACCATGGGCAAATTTTCCTTAGAGAATTACCTTAAGACAAGTCTAAATTCTACCTTAATCAGCCAAAATTAGAATTCAGGAAAATTTCCCCAAAACAGGGCTAGGTTTGTCTTAGTAATAGAGTGAATTGGGCCTCACACAACCCAAATTGAGCCTCAGAATTTTTCCCTAACTAGGGTCGACATTTACTCCATAATTTTCCTTAGAGAAAGGCCAAATTAGGCCACTGATAGTTTTCTTTAGAGATACCGCAGGTCCACCTCAAGGAGGAAGTAGGTTTTCCTTAGGGAGGCCGAATAGATGCCTCAAGTATTCTACCCTATAGGGCCAAAATTTGGTCTGAGAAAGGACCTAATAGAAGGCTAAATTTTTTTGTCATGGGAGGAGACACAAATATGCCTACAACGCTTCAAACAAGAATATAAATATGCTAATTGTCAAGACAACTTCAAAATATTTTACAACAATATCGTCCAATCTCCAAGCTTGTTCCAGATATCTTGGCCTTCTTCAGATGATATTTTTAGGCCCCAACCTCAAAATATAGGATCTCTTTGATTGGTTTGACATCAAACTTCCATGCTTTTGATGGCATGAACTAGGGCACATATATATGTGTTTTGGAGGAGCCCTTAACTAGAACTGACTTGAGTGAAATAATGATATTTTGCATGAAAATATATGATTGTATTGAAGTCGACATGATGGATATCAACTGACTTGTTTTAGAGGAGGCTTAAGACACTTAAAAAAAAATCCTTTCATTTAATATTCTACCAAATTATATTAGGATACATTATTTTAGGATAATTTAAGTCACAAATTTGACCATCTTTTAAGGGTAGCAATAAATGTTTGAGGTCATAAACTGAGGAGAAAGATGTTTGTGCAAAATCGATTAATTGGGGTGTTGTAACTTTTGCTTGTCAAAGAAAGGCTACACAATTCTTTTCAAATTTGTTAATTAATTTTTTGGCTAATTTTTGAGACATATGGCAAAAGTTGGTAGGAAAAATGGTTCCTATATAAATCGTTGGGTTAATTTTAATAATATGATTAGTTTTTTTTTTTTTTAAAATAATTTAATTTTATAAAAAATATATATTTTTTTTATTTTTTTATAAAAATATTTTATTAAAATATTAATCCATTGTTAAAAATATTGGGCTTGGTGGAACAATTTCCAATTTTATGTGATGCAAAAATCGTTAAATTCCACTAAGTAAAGAAAAAGCCCATACAAGGTACCACTTACAACAAATTATCAATGGTTCAATGGATTAATCCAAGTACAAGTCAACAAATCAACATACAACCTAAGGAGTAACCAACAGAGGAGCATAGAAAATGCACTATGCGTTGAGACAACATGAAAAGCTTAGTGCATGTAAACAATAAACACTTGAATTTCCCAGAAGATGTGGGATATTTCTCCACGACTAAACATAAAACCTAAACTACCATGTAAGCATTTCTCAATCAGATTGACAATAGCCCATTACACCAAGTGTGAAGTCAATATTGTGTTAAAAAATTGACAGGTGTGGTGAGTTGTGGAACCCCTTACCCATTCATGGTTTAATGAGGAGGGGGAATTCCAAAAACCTATTTCTTAAACACCACCTATTCAAATGTGGCAGCTTCAGAAGAATTGCGGGAGCCTCTAGCACAAAACCAGTTACTACCAAGAACTCCCTCTTCAATCCTCTAGTTTACAAATTGGGTAATTTCAACATGTTTTTATGCAACAAAACTGTAGGTTTTAATCTTGTATAGAAATTACCTACATACGAATTATAAAAATAGAAAATAAATAATGGAGAGAGAATAAAACATGAAACAAATATACACTGAGTTTTTCCCCTGGATCCCAAAATTGGGACTACCAGATTGATTTTTCATTATGTTCATTTCAATGTTACAATACATATATATACATGTTGAAGCATCCATAATCCCCAATCCATTAACCCTGTATTAGAACATAAATGTAGTTCCCTTGACCGGATCTACAAAATACCATGGGAAAAAAACCATCATGCCTAAAACCATGTGCGAAATCCATGCACAAACCCATGGTAGGTTCACCCACCTAATATAGGGTCCAAAACATGTTTCTTGGGGCACTACCCCAGACCCAGTGCAGGGGGGCTACTACCCCCCTGCTTAACCCCTTGATAGGGGTGGAAACCACCCCCCCTGTGACCCCCTAACAATGTCTGATGCAATGTATAGGGAGGACTAATCGTGGAAATAATATAACACAACCCAAAATTCTCCCACTTGTTGTTTTATTTCCATAAGAGGCCACAGGAGAGATTAGTCATTTGTCCAACCCTGCAACACCCATTGTTTCTCTACACCAAGAGAACTTCTTAGTGCTCACAGACTTTGTCAATGCATCTGTAATATTCTTCAAAGTGTCCACCTTTACCAGCAACACCTTTTTTTCCTCAACCATATCCCTCACAAAGTGATATTGAACATCAATGTGCTTTGTCTTTGAATGATAAGCAAAGTTCTTTGCCAAGAAAATTGCACTTTGGCTACCACAGTCTATCCTTATAGCTCATGGTACTAACCCCATACTTAAACACAATCTCTACAACCAAACTGCTTTCTTGCTTGCATGAGTGGCTGCCATGTATTCTGCCTCTGTAGTTGAAAGTGCCATGTATAGATTGTCTCTTACACATACAACTGACGGCACCTCCAAATAGGTTAAACACATGCCCACTTGTAGATCTTCTCTGATCCATATCTCTAGCCTAGTCTACATCAAAAAATCCACGGATGTCCAAAACTATGTCGATTCCTAGTCTTCCTTCATAGCACAAACCATAATCACTAGTGCCACGCAAATACCTGAAAACCTGCTTCACTGAGTCTAATGCTCCTTCCCTGGTTTTGACATAAACCTGCTCAATACACCCACTACATGAGTAATGTCTGGTTTAGTATACACCATTGCATACATCATGCTATCGATAGAACTTGCATATGGAACATGGGACATGTCCTCTTCCTCTTCTTGTGTCTCGGGACACTATTCAACATATAACTTTACAGCGATAGGAATAGGAACCTTCACCGGTTTATTATCCTACATATTCAACATATACAATATTGTCTCGACATACTTCATCTGGTTTAACCATAGATTCCTCTTTGATCCAATCTCATTTAATTTCCATGCCCAAAATATAGTTTGCAGCAGCAAGATATTTCATGTCAAATTTGGAAGACAATTGGGTCTTCAAATCTTGGATAATTTCTTTGTCATTTCCAACCAAAAACATATCATCCACATACAATACCAGATAAATAACATTGTCACCAATTAATTTAAAATACACACAGTGATCTGTTTTTCTTCTGGTTAGGCCAAGTCCCCGTATAAATGTATCAAATTTCTGATACCACATCCTTGGTCACTGTTTTAACCCATACATAGACTTTTTTTAACTTGCATACCTGTTCTTTCTTACCCTTCACCGCAAATCCCATCTTCTTCATGTAGATCTCTTCTTCCAGATTCCCATAAAGAAATGTTCTCTTCACATCCATCTACTCTACCTCAAAACTAAAAGCAGTAGCAACATATAAAAGTAATCTAATAGAAGCTACCTTGGCAACAGGGAAAAAATATCACCAAATCCAATTCCTAGCACTTGGGAATAATATTTTTCTACCAATCGAGCTTTATATTTCTCCACCTTTCCTTTTGCATTCATATTCTTCTTGAACACCCATTTGCTTCCAATGGGTTTCCTTCTAGTCGACAACCCCACTAGATCCCAGGCCTCATTTTTGTGCAAAGATGCTTTTTCATCAACAATGGCCTCTTTCCAAAGTTTTCCATCCTTTAAATCTACGACTTCCCTCATAGTTCTGGGATCATCATCAGTAATAGATAAAGAAAATTTTGAATAGAAATCAGATGGACTATACCTTTCTAGTTGCCTTCTTTCTCAAACTGATCTTCTTACAGCCGGAGTTTGTTTCTCTTCATCTTCTGATTCCTCTTCTATTGTAGATTCTGATTCTTCCTCCTTTAGCTCAAACTCTATCTTCTCAAGTTCCTTTGGTAGGACTTCTGTAAACACCACATCTTGGTTGTACACAACCTTCCTTGTTTCTGGGTTCCAAAACTTATAACCTTTTAAACTATCCTTATACCCAATAAAGATGCACTTTTCAGATTTACTATACAACTTTGTTCTTTTCTCCTTTGGAACATGTACATGTGCATCACATCAAAATACCCTTAGATGTGAAAGAGAAGGTTTCTTACCAGTCCATATCTCTTGTGGAGTCTTATCCTCCAATGCTAATGAAGGTAATCCGTTGACCAAGTAACATGCAGTCTCCACCACCTCCACCAAGAATTCTTGTCCTAATCTGACACCACTGAGCATGCTTCTTTCCCTTTCCATCAATGTCTTGTTAATTATTTCTGCAACTCCATTTTTCTTAGGTGTGTATGGAGTAGTCTTCTACCATGCTATACCACACTTCTTATATAACTCTTCAAATTCCTTCTTGCAAAACTCTCCACTGTTATCTGTTCTCAACACCTTTATCTTCTTCTCTGTCTAGTTTCCCACTAGAGCCTTAAATTCTTTAAAGTTGTCAAAAACTTCAAATTTCTTCCTGAGAAAATATATCCATGTATTCCTTGAGAAGTCATCTATAAATAATACATAGTACACAAACTTTCCTAGTGATGGAACCGACACACGTCCAAACACACCAATGTGCACAAGCTCTAATATCTGCTTCGCCCTCTTACCACCATAGGGGAAACTCACCCGATTTTTCTTCCTTTATACACAATTTTCATAGAAATGATAATCTAGATAGCTATTAGACAAACCTTCTACCATACCATTACCATGAAGTATTTGAAGGCCCTTATCTCCACTATGTCCAAGCCTTTGATGTCATAGCATGGTCTTTTCTCCAGAGACCACTAGATTTTCTTCTCCACTTTCAAGAACCACAAAATTGTTGCACCCATTAATAACAGTTCTACCTTGAAGCTTTTATAGAGTTCCAATCCAAAATCCACACATCAATACTAGTGCTCCCTAAACTATATTGCAAGTATCTTTCTTGAACACTATTTTTACACCTGCATCATCAAGCTTGCTTACAAAAATCAAATTTTTGGCCAATGGAGGAATATGAAAAACACCCAAAAGTGTTCTAATCCTTCCACCTTGCAACTTCAACTTTAATTTTCCATGACCAATGATTCTATCCTTCCTGTTATCCCCTAATAAGACATCAGTGCCATCATATTTCTCATACTCGCAGAACCACTCTTTATGGGGAGTGAAGTGAAAGGATGCACCTGAGTCAATCAACCATGCCTCATGATCTACATGTGTACTTGAAGAAGAATCCAAGTACACATCCCCACCTTCATATGAGGTAGTTTTCACCTTTGCAGAAGGAGCATCATCAGATCCCTTTCCTTTCTCAGGAGCTTTAGATTTATAGTCCCTTTCGAAGTGACATTCCTTTATGCATTTCCAGCACACCTTTACAGGTTTTCCTGGAGATGTAGATGTCCCTTTGGATTTAGATATTCCACTCAAGGATTTTTTTTTTTTTCTATTATGGGACCATCCTCATATAAACAAGGCATCAACATTCTAGCCCTCCATATTTTTCCATCTCATCTTCTCCGATAGCAAGGATGAGACTATTTCATCAAACTGCAAGGCAGTTGCATTGCTACTTATTGTAACAACTAGACTATCCCATGAATTTGGTAGAGAACAAAACAAACTGATGCATTTATATTCATTTGAAATTTTAATATCAACAAATAATAATTGGTATTAAATGTGTTCAGTTGTTATCACCAAGTCACCATCTTTCATCCTCAAGTTATACAGTTTTTTTCGTAGCAATAGTTTATTCACCGGAGACTTGGATTGGTACAAAGACCTTAACTTGTCCCACAAAGCCTTCGTTGAAGCTTAACTTGATACACTCATCAATAATGAATATGAGACACACAATCATATTGTGCTCTTTACCTTCTGATCCAACTTTTCCCAATCTTCAATTGACATTGTTGGTTTAATACTCAGATTTACCATGATCCATTGATCTTTATCCACCAACAGATCCTACATCTTATGTTTCCACAACTCAAAAACTTGACCATTAAATTTATTAATCTATATCTTTCCACTACTCTCCATCTTCTTTCACCACAAGAATTGATCTAGCAGATCTCCCATTGAACAGGGTTTACCATAGGACTCTGCAAAAAACCCCTCAGCAGCAAAGGCAGCCCCTTGAGGCCAAAACAACTCTGATACCAAATGTAGGCTTTAACCATGTACATAAATTACCTGCATACGAATTCTATAAACAAAAACTAAACAATGGTGAGAGCATAAAACATAAAACAGATATACACAGAGATTTTCCCCTAGATCCCAAAACTGGGACTACCACATTGAGTTTTCATTATGTTCATTTCAATGTTACAATACATATATATACATGTTGAAGCATCCATAAACCCCATTCCATTAACCCTAGATTAGAACATAATGATAGTTCCTCGACTGGATCTACAAAATACCATGGATTGAAAACCATCATGCCCAAAACCATGTGTGAAATCCATGCACAAAATCATAGGTAGGTTCATCCACCTAATATATGGTCTAAAAAAAATTTCCCGAGGTGCTACCTTGAACCTTGTGCAGGGGGCCTACTACCACCCTACATACTCCCTAACAAGGGGCGACACTACCCACCTTGTGTGTTATCTACCTAGGGGGGATAATATGGGGTACAAAGGGAGGTACCCAATGTAATAATGTAATAAGGAGATGGGCCATAATAATAAATAAGGTGGTTAACCCATATCATGTAAGGGACCACAAGTAGTTAGTAATAATGTAATGGGCCCATGGTATTAGTTCGATGGTATGAGGGAACCATGGTAATGATCCATGGTATTGTATGTATGAGGCCTATATAGAGGCTATAGACTCTACATGGAGAGAAGTCAAGGAATTGTGTCAAGGAATATTGTCAAGGATTATTGTATGTACAGGAATATGGCTTATGGAATGTTCTCCTTCCTTAAGGAGTGAATGTATGGTGTTTCCCTACCTTAAGGGTTTTGATTAATAAAAATAATCATTTATATCTATTTCTATCTTATTGTTTTTGGGTATATTTGTATTCTCATATATTTCTGGGTTAGAGCTACAACAAGTGGTATCAGAGCTATAACAAGTGGTATCAGAGCACTCTCTTGGGAAAAAAGTGAAGAATTTTTATTTTTATTTTTATTTATTTATTTATTTAATTTATTTATTTATTTATTTTAGGATTTCGGGGGCGGTGAGTTTGCAGATCAGATCTATATGTTTTGGTGAAATATATACAAAATGTAATTGTAGATCTATATTCTATGTGAAAAAATACCCGATTTCAAAAAAACAATCAGTCGAATCGAAGTCCAGATGAAGGAGATATCGCTGATCTAAAAATCAGTAGTGTTGCAGACAATTTTTCGGGGCAACAATTTTGCGGCACGTATCTGGACGTGTTGGTGTAAGATCTGTAAAATATAATCATAGATCTGGATTCTTTGTGAAAAAAACCCAATTTAAAAAAAAAAATTCAGTTGAATCAGAGTCTGGATGAGGGAGATATCGCTGATTTAAAATCAATTTTTTTTTTTTTTTTTTTGGGTGATGACGGGAGAATTGTAGCGCAGATCTGAAATTTTAGTACCTGGATCAGGATTTCTATCACATGGGCAGATGCAGAATGATTGTTTCATTTCTGAAAACAGGTTATAATAGGAATTCTGAGCAATATTGACTAAAGTATGACAATTTCAAATTTTCGCCAAGCAAGTGATTATTTTTTTCTCAAAACCCTCTTCATGGCTTCTAGCAGGGTCCTATTGTTTACAGGAAAAGATAATGGTCCTACTATTGAAGAATACATAAAAACACACAAGTCAATATGGGGACATTATTGGAGAACTTTTGTAGTGTTTAATTTTGAAGAGGAGACAGCCACATGGTGGGGATTACTTAACCAAAAGAAGCGTTCCAACATATCCTATGAAGAATTTGAAAAATTACTTTTAGACAGATGGTCTCATGTCAGAAAACAAGATAAGGAGAAACATGTGGGGCTATTTCCTACTGGTATATCCTTATTGCAGGTTCATGGATTGATTCATAAAGAGAGGGTCAATGTTTCTATAAATCCTAGTTGCAAGCATAATTTTATCAATGTTAATTTGGAAAAAAAATTGCAAGTTCCAGCAAAACACATTGAAAACACACAGGTGGATGATGAGGATGTTCAAATGTATAAGGATTTGAATATTTGTATGAATAAGTATGTGTTGCATGGTGATTTTTATACTTCAGAGATGGATAATATGGATGTTGTTTTGGGATACCATGGATGGAATCAATGGGTACTCTCAATATTAATGTGCAGAAAAAATTCCTGAAACTCTGGTATAAAAAAAAGAAAATTACATTACAAGATATTTCCATCAATAAACAGGTAGAGTACATGGAAGTTGAAGCAAAAGACGTTCCAGGGACTAACATATCAGATGATGAACTAGTGATGATTGACAATCAAATACAAACAGAGGCTGAAGCTGAAAAGGTTACAGGTGCTGATACATCAGATGAGGGCTCAGTGGTAGAAGTAATATTGGAAGATAATACACCACAACAGGCACCACAACATAATAGTCAGGCTCCAGTAAGGGGTGAATTAAAGAAAAAGACATTGTGGGTTAAAACTTCAACATATCATCACCCACATCACCCCGCAAGACAACCATCAAGATGGCAACCAATTAGCCACAAGGACAACAACCCCTGCATGACAGATAGAGAGGAGCGAAGATCCACCTATTACAAATCCACACAGAAGAGATACCACGGTCAACTTCCATCTCAAACGAGCGAGGCACCAGCAAAATCGAGGATTCACCTTTCTCTTGGATGGCTAGATGCACGGTCATGGTACCAGTGGACTACTCTTTTGAGTAGATCTTATTATTTGTGTTCTTCCCATGTTTCGGGGATGAAACATGCTAAGGGCGTGGAATGTTATATACCTAGGGGGGATAATATGGGGTACCAAGGGAGGTACCCAAGGTAATAATGTAATAATGGGATGCCATAATAATAAATAAGGTGGTTAACCCATATCATGTAAGGGACCACAAGTAGTTAGTAATAATGTAATGGGCCCATGGTATTAGTCGATGGTATGAGGGAACCATGGTAATGATCCATGGTATTGTATGTATGAGGCCTATATAGAGGCTAGAGACTCCACATGGAATGAAGTGAAGGAATTGTGTGAAGGATTATTGTATGTACAGGCATATGGCTTGTGGAGTGTTCTCCTTCCTTAAGGAGTGAATGTATGGTGTTGCCCTACCATAAGGGTTTGATATCAATAAAGAAGCAATTTATATCTATTTCTATCTTATTGTTTCTGGGTTCATTTGTATTATCTTATATTTTCAGATCAGATCTATAACATTGTGACCACCCGATAGCGCTCGATGCAACGTATAGGGGGCTAGTTGTGGAAAGAATATAACACAACCCAACAAAAATGAAGATAACTCAATGATTACCATCTAGTACATTTATTACAATCACTGTATCTATCTAGGATGAAATATAGAGGGGGGACATATAAGATGTTACAAATCCTTTTTCTCAGTGCTTAAAAGGAAGAGCTTGTCTTGCAGTTTAACGAAATTCTCAAAGGAAAAGGAATTGTGCCACTTTCAAAAGAGGAAAAGGAATTTCCAAATATTATATTTAACCCACTATTTAAGTCCATTCCAAGTTACACATAACACAAATATATATTTGAACACTATGTGCACAATAGTGTAGATGAGGAACAAAAGGAAAAAAGAGTTTCTCAAAAGGTTGATATTAAGGGATTTAAGCAACTCTTAGATGAAGCATGAGAGGATATAACATATAAAAAGTGTTGGCTTAGGGGGTCCTGGCCCAGGTTTAGAGTTAGTTGTGCCAAACAACAAAATGCTACACTATTGGCCCTTTCAGAAACAACCCGCATAGTGCAGGCTGCAATCTCACTCGAAGCAATATGGGGGGATGTAAGAACCAAGTTTTTGCATCCAAAGACTAGTGTAATGTCTTCCAGCTCCTTGGATCTACTTCATGCAGATCTATAAACTCCTAGGGCACATTACTGCAACTCATAAAAGTGGCCTTTAGACCTTCGCGAAGGCCCACGATTAGTCCTTGTAGACCTTTAACGACCGATTCACCTACTTACATGCATCAAAAAGAAATCCTAAATTAGAGTTCGCACAGATCTACTTAATTCACTATAAAACATAAGAGAAATCACGAGAATCTTCACAGAAGTGGCTAAGCATTCATTCCATATATTATTAAGATAAATTCAATACAATCGCATAGCATTTAATCAATAATTCATAAAACATGTCGTTTATCAGCAACATATAACATTAATAGAGATAAACAGAAATACTCAGGAATTCTTTAGGAAATTGTATTTATTGATATTCAATTCACTGATTACAAACTCAAAATTCCCTGTACACACAGTTATAGGGGTCTTCTCACTCAGCTTCAGACTCTACCTAGGCCTCCACACACTCAGTTGTGGAGCCTTCCTTCCTCTACCTAAGCACAAGAAGCAAAGCCTTCCTGCCTTAGCTTTTTCCCAAGACTCTTCAATGAAACCAATTCACCTCTTTCTCTCACTAAGACTCATTATTTATATAATTTTCCATACAATTCCATGCTTTCCAAACCATGGGTGAATCTCAAAACTGACTCAAAACTTTACTTAAAACAAGGGGCTAAGCCCCTTTGACTCTTATTCATCTACACGCTCTTCTTCCACAAATCATGGATACTTTACATTTTTTACAAAATTGTATACAAAAAATCACTAATTAATTACATTCTTCCCTAGGGGTCCTCATCCCAATAGGTCCCCAACACAAAGATTGTGACTATCCCTCCAGTCACTCACTTGGTTTTTCTACTTTGGTAGAGTTTGTTGAATGCCTTGGCTAATGCTTGTAGCTCCATTGTACTTTGTTTTGCTGCTTGCTCCACCTCCTAAACTAGTTTCTCTATGGTTGGTCCCTCTACTGCTAGCTACGTAGTCCTCTGAGTTTGTTCCATAGCCTTCATCTTCTCCAGAATTGTCTATGAGAACTGAATGGCTTCCTCTATCCAAGGCTCAAGTTGTGCACTGAGCACAAAATTATTCTTCTGTAATTCCTAAATGTGAAACAACTTTGCCTTACCTTCATGTAAGTGCATGAAATGTTGGATTGGCACCAACATCCCTATTGTTGTGCTGATTTCATCATATTGTTGTTGCACTTCATAAGCTTCGTACTTAACTATTGCAGCATAGGATCATGCTACAATGTATCCTAAGGGCCCAATGCTTGAGTGAAGAGCTTGTCACACCCTTGAACAACGAAATCTAGCTAAGCCACTTTAATCACCGCATTCCTTTGTTTCCAAACCTCTGACGATGTGGTTAGATGCAACTTTAACTGTAGCTCAACTATCTAAATCCTGAGGTCGAAAGTTACCTTGTCAACCTGCTCCTTCGAAGTGTGCACTACAGTAGCCAATTTCCTTACCTTGGTTGAGGCATCTGCATCATCAGGTATACCCAATTCAGGTACATATTTGCAGGCCTACTCAATTGTTGTTACTAGGTTCTGACATTGTGTGCAACTCCTCCTACTCCTTCAGGGCTTGAGTTGTTTCTACAAACAGTTGTTAATTGTTGACTTTGAACTCACTGATGACAGCTAGTGTGCGTTGTTCTTTGATTTGTATCTCATCATCAACCCCTTGATGTAGTGCATGAAGGTACTCCAATGGTAGCACAACAAGGTTCAATCCCATGTCTTTCACTTTGTGAAGCATCGCACGGTGCTCATCTAACTCCATGTGTACTAACCCTTCAAGTAAAGGAAAAACTCTGGTGTACTGCGACTAGTCCATCTCTGTGACTGCACTCTCTCCCCATGTCAAACTGGCTAACACGCCGCTCACCTTCCCGATATCTACCTGAATTCTATTTGCCTGGATTTGTAGCTCGCATAGATCCTTCTGGACACTCCCGAGCATCTGCATGTATTGTTGCTCAAATTGTTGCAGCACCTCTGTCGTTGTGTCCCAAATTTTGTCATCGATCTCATCAAGATCACCCTCTCTTAGCGTCATGGGATCAACATGCATCTGCTTATCAGACTTCTGTTTCTTTCATTGCCCTCCTTGCTGCTCTTGTGCACGCCTCTTTAGGATGAACGGAGTGGTCTTCTCCACACTGCCACCTCCTCCTTACCCTAACAACTCTTCCTCATCAGTGTGGTGGGAAGTAGACTTCTCACTGTCCTCTGCATCCTTCTGTTCATGTTCTTCCGGCGCTTTGTCGGCATGCTCCTTCTCCATGCAAACCTTCTCTACATCGATCATAGTAGCCTCCTTCTACTTTTTCCTAGACAATGTGCATGCAGCTTCCTTGGCGACATCCTTTCGCTTCTGCACATGTGCTCGTTCTTGCATCCAAATCCATAGGCATGCACCATTCATGTGGCCAAAGTCCCATAACTTCCTAGATATTTGTATCCCTCACCATATAAGGCAATGGGTGTCATTTCTTCTCAGGGTCTTTGCATGCTTTGATCAAGCCCCTATGAAAATTGGCTTTGAATTCTGCATAAGCCGATAGCTGCACATACAAGGTGGGAGACAACCTTGGCCACTGGTTAACTACCATATGCATATCCATCTCCATTAGAACCTGAAAGATCTTTGTCTATTTAATTCTCTCTGGATCTTTTTAAGCCCATAACGAGGCAAACCACATTGCCTCGGGCAATTATTATTTATGTGAAGGAAATTGGCTATCCACTGGTAGCTTCCAGGCAACCAAAACAATCGACAACAATAGCCAAGCATAATGAAATGGCCTTCTCTCATGCTAGGCCTCATGATAGTTCACGAGGAACTCCTGACATAGACACTTGTCCTAGTTGTACTAAACCCCCTTCGCGCATTGAGATGCGAGCAATATGACTGGCGCCAAAAATTCATTCGCTCGACATTTCCTCATTCATTTTCCTGCTAAAATTTGGGCAGCTAACTATACTATCGGATCTAATATTTAGGTGATAGAGTACACCCGTGACTTTTATATCAAACCAAACTCCTTGATTTTGTCAACCAACTCTTTCTCTCTGGTTTTTCCTCCAAACTCCTTGGCAAGGTTTCTGCCTTTGTAAGGTAACATAGTGATCTTGTGGATCAACATGTCAGTGATAGGGATAGTCTCTCCTAGTCATACGCACCCATCATGAACCAATGTGAGGAGTTATCGCACATAGGCATATTAATGGGGGTGCAGTGATAATGCAACACCAACAACAGATTGAGAAACCCGAACTACTCAACACCATGCACCCACTTCATGGGCTCCAAATTTGTAACCCTCGTGTCTTAAAAGTAGATTTTCTACATGTACATGTGATTCTCCAAGTGCGGAAACTTTGTGTGGTTCGTGAGGTCCCAATCTTCCATTTTTAGCAATGGAATGTGCGCCAGCCTAGGACCCTCGAACACAACTTACTCAGGCAATAAAGGTGTTGACACTAAAAATTTTCCCGTATTTGGATCCTTTGTGACTTTAGCTTTTCCCTTGCACGTAGGGATATACTCAGGCAGCCTCGTCATAGGCTCCACTTCTTCTACATCAATGTTCTCCATTCACTAGAATTCTTCCTCCTCCAGGTCCACTACTTTTTTTGCTTTACCTGTGTTTCGGTATGCTTCCTCAGTGACACATGCACTAGCACTGGCTTCTTTGATTTTTCCTTTTCGGTTGGTTTCTTTTCCTTCATAGCAGGCTACTTTTCTTCAACCATAATCTGCTTTGACCTAGGTGACCTCGACGATGTGGGCACCGCAAGTGTAGCCTCTACACTAGACGCTTCTAGTCTTGGCGCATTGGACACAGCTGCTCCTGAACTTAGGGCTTCAGTGGGGTTAGTGGCAGTCATTCTCTCCATAAACAACTCTTGGGCTATAGGAGAATAATTTTCTCATGACAGGAATTCTTCCCAGAATGCTCAGGTCATAGGCAACAAACAACAAAATTCACCAACAATTCTTAGAGTGCAAAGTTTTCTCTGTTGGACTGGCACGTGTAATTTATAGGGGTTTCGAATTCAAATCCAACTGTTCCCTCCAAATTCTGATACTAAATGTTGTTTTGGCGGCATATCTTCAAAAAACTTTGCCTTAATTTCCCCCACCTAGCTCCTCCTAACCACTCTCAGGTCGTCCCATCACGAATAGTAACTCTAATGGTCATATCCCTATCGGTCTGTGCATTATCTCCCCCCATGGTGCAGCTTCCTGAGTGCAAATTCATTTGTTGTGTCTCTGTCAATCTCTGCACAGCCTGATCACTGCCTTGTTCTTCAAGTCGAGCAATGTAGTTTATAGTCTTGTGCTCCTTTGCAACTGCCTGGAACCCTAAGACTATCCCGTTGTCATATAGTCATTGCTTAGGATCCCCTGTATACAACTTCAACCTGCTTCCATTCACTCTTCCCAGAAAGGGTTCCCCATTCAGCTTCGCGAGCTTAACTATGCTTCCATCTATAATTTCTTTGAAAATATATGGCCCTAGCTAATGCATCTAGAATTTACCCGAAAAATTAGTGAACTTACTATCATATAATACGACAAGATCATTTACCTTGAATGTGCGATGCTTGATATGGCAATCGTACCATGCTTTTTCACATTCCTCCTATACTTGTTAATGGAATATTGCCAAAAATTGATATTCTTTGAGCTCCATGAGCTGTGCAAGCCATCTTTCCAAGGCCTCATGATCCACCATATCCATCAAAGCTACTATGCACATACTAGGCACATGTATTCCATCAGCATCATGACTTAGACCCCATAGACCAATCTGAATGGCATTTGTCCTATCAACTTCTTACAAGTAGTCCTATAAGTCCATAGCACTGTAGGTAGGCGTAGATCCCATTCATTCCACTACGTGTTGAATATATTCGTTAGTGCGTTCTTCAAAATCTTGTCAAAGGCTTCGACAGTTCCATTTGCCTGCAGATGATATGGTGTAATCTTCTGATGGTAAACTTGGAACTCCTCAGTCAACGCGCTGCTCATTTCATTCAGAAAGTGTGTACCCTTGTCACTCATCAACACTTTCA
Organism: Pinus taeda; assembly: GCA_000404065.3. Lineage (NCBI taxonomy): Eukaryota > Viridiplantae > Streptophyta > Pinopsida > Pinales > Pinaceae > Pinus > Pinus taeda. Next base: position 50,345 of record APFE030787551.1, read on the forward strand.
GGCATCCAAACCTTGTTAAGACATACTCGAACAAGAATTTTGTAGTCGTAGCCCTTGTACAATCCTTGACAGGTTGTGCTTTTGCCCATCTGGTTAGATATTCCATTGCAGTGATAATGTAACATGCGCCTGTTTTCTTTCCAAGGGGCTGAATTGGCCCAATAAAATCAATCACACACTTCTCAAAGGGCTGCAAAGATACCTGAGGGCGTAGTGGTAGCTCATCTCTTCGTATGCCTTGGAATCATTATGAAATGTTGGCCACCATAGACCTACATGTAAAATCTTCTACGTAGTTTCTTTGCCTGCATAATGGCATCCCACAAATCGCCCATGAGCCTCAGCGAGGATGCTATCACGCTCAAAGTTTGGCACATATCTTTGTAATATTTCATTGGCACCCATTTTGCACAAATGTCCCACAATGACTAAAAAGTCGGTTGCACATACTACTAATTCCTTCCTTTTCTACCTTATGTATACTTCCGACACCATCCCTATAGTTAAGAAGTGAATAATGTCTTCAAAATAGTCATATGCTACGTGCACCACAAAGAGTTACGCATCTCACAACCCTTCCTCCAAGTTACTAGGTTCTTCGCCTGTTTCAATTCATGACAGATGGTTAGGGCCCGCATTCATCCTCCCTGGCTTGACAATGACTTCAAAGTCATACTCCTGAAATAATAACATCCATCTGCAAATCCCCCCCCGCCAACAGAGGCTTGTTGACCAGGTATTTTAAGGAAGAATGATCTGTATACATCTTGAAATGCCCTCCTAATAGATAATGCCTAAATTTTTGTAGCACAAACCATGGCCAACCCTTTGCACTCAGTTGTTGAATAATTTTTCTCAACCTTCGATAAATTCCTACTTGCAAAGGCCATAGGATGGTGCAGTTCTCCTTCACCATCCTATGTTAGTACTGCACCTAGTGCAATGCAAGAAGCATCCACATGTACATGAAACTCCTTTTATAAAAGGGAATACCAATATCAGCGTAGCGACCATATTTTATTTCAACACATCTAAGCTACACTGACATTCTTTGTCCCAACAGAATGTTGCATCCTTCTTTAGCAGTTTCTCCATGGGCGTAGTAATTTGAGCTTAAGATTTGATAAAAAAAATATAGTATCCTGAATGTCCCAACATTGTGTGCAGCTTCTTGATGTTCCTAAGGGCCTCCAAGTTCACAATTACTGCAATCTTTGTAGGGTCCATCAATCCTTGCGTTCACACAACATGGCCCACAAAGACCTCGAAAGGAACACAGAATATGAAATTTTTCAAATTAAGCACTATCTAGTATCTGTGACATGTATCCAGCATCAGGCACAGACTTGCTACATGGCACTTCATTAATTCAAACACCGACTAGTCATCAAAGTACACTTCCAAAAACTTATGAATGAACTCTTTAAATGTTGCTATGACTACGAGGAAAAATATCACAAGCACATTCTTTAGTCCAAATGGCATCACAGTGTACTGAAAACAACTCCACTCTATTGTGAAGGTCATTTTGCTCCTATCCCCTAGCATGATCTTGATTTGATGATACCCTGAAAACCCGTCAGTAAAGGAATATGCCTCCTAGCCTCGAACATTGTCTAACACTTTGTCTGTAAACAATATAAAAAATGGATCATGGACACATGCATCATTAAGCTTCCGCAAATCTACACATATCCTTATTTCGCCTTTTTGTTTCTTCTCTTGAACCACCATCAGACTTACCCAATTGGATTCTTCAATAGGTTCTATGATGCCTGCCTCCAACATCTTATCTAGCTCTTGGCAAACCTTTTCCTTATACTTAGGATTAAGGCAATAAGGCCTTTGTTTAATAGGCTTCACATTTGGCTTCAATGTGATCTTCATAACACCCAAGTCACCTATTATGCCTTTTAAATCTGAAAACTTAGTGGGGAAGATCCCGGTATTCATGAAGTAATTCATCAACATTATATACTATGGCATCGTCCCAATAATCTCTGATTTTTGGAAACTTCGGTTCTTCTTCAGTGCCAATGTTTACTTGCTTTGTTTTCAAAGGTTTGGAGATGTCCGGGTTTTCTATTTGTGGCCTTTTGACTTCGCTATGCCCTTCTACCTACAGAATATTCAGGTTCCTTGGGTCTTCTTCTTCCTCTTCAGTGGTCACGTTCTAGAATTCCAAGTCGTGGCATAGCTGGGTGCTCTAGTTTGGTTGGGTACATTCCATAGGTTCCTTCGGTGTTCTAAAGATAACCACTTTAATCTCTTGTAGCACTTTATTGATGCTTGCAAACCTATCTTCAAAACTGAAATTCAATAAGAAGCCTTCCTTCAGTACATCCCAAACCACGGTGCCATGGTAGAGCTTCGTTTCAAGATACTAGTTCATGGCGATGGTATCCAAGGTATGAAAAAATATGTGTACCAACTCTGGTTATGGTTATGTGCCCCATGCCTTAGTCCATTTTTCCTGGTGATCACGTGGATCATCCTATCCATTATACTTCTCAGTCATTCTGGTATTAGCATGCCCAAACCGTAGCTTCATCATTCTTCTGTAACCTCACCATCCAAAAAAATTACCCTTATGTGTACTCCACCATCATGCAGGCGTAGCGCGTAGTGCCAAATTTAATGCTTGGAAGTGGTGGTCCTTAGGGACTTCATGCTCAAATTCATCCAAAAACAGATCTACGTCAATTAAACCATCATAATAAGGTAATTTTCTTACCTCCGACAAAACACAATGCAACAACTTCATCATCATATTGCATCGCAATGTAGAAACTTCATGTAAGTGATTATGCCAATGCTCTAAATCCTTGTCTAAATCAGAGGTGCAAGAACTCTCCCGGTCCCATGCAATTTGTCCATCTATCGTTGAATTGATCCAGTCCTAATCTTGCGCTGTTATCTTGTAAATCTGATCTAGTTCTTTGTCAATTTCTTCATAATTGTGGACTAGTTGAGTATAGGATGCCCCTTCTGTAGGGTCTAGTGTCACTATAACCCTAAGCAACTTTCTTTCAAATGACATCGTTATTTTCTTCAAATTAGTGACCCCATTCATATCGATAGCCCACTCAATTCCCAGGAGTGTGGGGTAAGGATTATTGTCATTGACAATTTCTATAACTTCAAAGTTTTCCACCGCACTCGCACCTTCGATATCCATCCCGAGCTGAATTGGAGACCACTGCAGTGCAAGTCTCCCCATCCTTTCCCATGTCTGTTTCAGTAAAACATTTGCATCAGACCCTCGATCCAAGATGACCTGGTCCATCTCATAATAAACTATATGTGTTGTTAGCCTCATCTCTCACCCTGTCCATGCCTTATGTTTGCCAATATTTCTGACCGCACGGTGTTCATCAGGGGCCTTTTCCTTGCTGGAAAATTTATTTATTAGTTCTTGTAGACCTCCCATAGCCTTACTATAGCACAACAGTTTCATGCAAGTCTACAAAAACATAGTGAGTACAGAAGGATCAACATCTACAGGCACGTTGAGTTCTTGTATCTTGCCCTGGCTTCCTAAGGTGGAGGTCTCCGCGAAGCTGTTATTGGCTTCCATAAAAGTTTCCTTAGCGCGATCCAGATAAAAGCTAGCTTCTTTCTCTGGTGCTTTGCAGACCCATCCCTCTTCTTCAGATTGTTTACCTTTATCATCGCCAATCGTCATTCCACTTCTTAGCACAATATTAATGCTTTGATCTTCTTCGCAAGGCTTATCCCCCATCATTTGTAAATTCTACATTGGTTGCTGAGGCTGAATTTTCTTACCTTGAATTTTATCTATTAGCTCTTGCATTTTAGCTATTGATCAAGGAATTGAAGATGTTTCAATCAAGGAAGTTGTTGAATGAATTATAGATGACCTAAAGGAAAAATGGGGTATGTATGCTTGTATTTGATAAAATAGAGTCATGTCATATGGTTGTAGGTAAAATTAATGAATGCTCTACCTTGAGAGCATGATCAAAAGGAAGGATAACTTCCTTTGAAAGGATGCAGGAAGGCATGGGTCACACATCAACTAGATGAAATCAATAAAATATGTCCTCATATGAAATATGAGGTGGTTGACGAAAATTGGAGGAAATATGATTGGAAGTTCCTGGAAAAGAAATGTGTGAAGAAAAAATGGAAGAGATCATTAAATATGAAACTATGGAAGAGGCGTACAACATCCAAGGACTGAAATATTTGACTATGATATATCCATGAAAGATATGAAGACCCTGATGAATTCTAAAAAAGAAGGAGACCTTTGAAAATGTATATCTTTTGGAATTTTCTCAACATGTATGCAGGATGTTGATACAAACAAGAAGATGTCATAATGAAATACCATCACAAAAGTAATTTTTATTTAATGTTCATTTCTTCTAATATATAGATGTGCTTATGCAGGGATGCCAAGGGAAGAGTTGTGGATGTCTTCCACCACTTATGACCATGAAGCAGGATGAAATATCCTTAAGGAAACATGGAATGAAAAAGGTGGCATGGCATGAAGGAAGACCAGATATGACTAATGGATCACTTTCTAATGAAAGGAATGATGACATGATTGACTCATGGATGAAAGTGATGGATGGTTTGTGCCCTATGAAGAAGTCTCAAAATATGTAGACTTTATTTCAAAGAAGAAATTCATGATATCAAAGGAAGGAGTTTTATAAGTACTTGGTTTTCCCATGATTTCTACCTAAAGAGATGTTGAAAGAAAGTCCCTAGCCAAGAGGGACCTTGAGTACATTTATTTTTATAAGAATGGGTACATTCTCTCAATGGGATGGTTATATCCTACCTATGTTGAGAGGGAGAGATAGTTACATCATTCTTGTATTCACTTAGGAAGAAAGAATGGAGGATTGGGTAAACATCTGGCATTCGATACTCTTTGAGGATGCGTTAGGGAATCCAAGATAAGAGTTGTCATAGATGACCCATATTCTTTTAGGACTGGGAATCCAAGATAAGAATCTTCCTTATGAAACAAACTCTGAGAACACAGGTAGGGTATGTTCCGAGAGAGACAATGATGAGGATGTCTAGATACCATTGGTCTCACCAAAATAAATATTTAACCTTGTGGAGAGATAGAGTTGTTAGTCAAGGCCTTGCTATATGGAAACATTGGATGATATCATGCTATACAGATGGGTTACTAATCTGAATCTTCTTATGAGAATTCTTCATATTTAGAATGTCCAAATACCTTGTGTAAATTATGTATACCTCCCTACTTAAGAGGGAGTGTTGAAAAGTGTAACTAGGTTCGGTCTTCATAATGACATGTGTAATTATGATTTTATTAAATTGATGTAAAGAAGAAAATAAAATTATTTTTGTAACATTTGATTCATGGGTTTCATGATTAAGGAATTTTATTCTATAATTAAGGCTCCCATTGTTAGCCTTTAAGTTTGGTCATCATGTGATAAAGTCTAATGAGTCAATGTCAAATATTGAAGACCCATTTGGGCATATTGTACATCGTAAAAAGAGATATTTTTTGAGTCATTAACCTTCCAAGATTATGTCACAATGTCTCCTTGAAGTTAGCATACAAAATGGGATAAGATGATTTTAGAAGAACATGTCAGCCTAGGCACAAGTTGAAGTCAGTCGTTTTTTATGGACATACCACTATATATAGAGCAACTCGGCCTCCATTTGGACACACATTCGATCAAGATCTGAAATTGAAGAGAAGGTGTGAGAAACCTAGGAGAAGAAGACTCACATCAAATGAGGGGAATAAATTCAAGAAGCCAAAATATATTTATTTGTTTTTTGGTCTATTTTGGTTTATTCCTCCCACACATGTGACGAAGAAAAGTATTTTCTGATGCTCAAGGAAGTTGAGTTGTTACAGTTGTACTAAAGGACTAAATCAAGGAAGAATAAGTCTTTCATCAAGCTGAGTTAAAGAAGAAAGTCATACTTTCCAATTGAAGGAGATTAGGATATCACTTCACCATATATCTCTCACACGTGTTGCAACTACGGTTTCTCAGGAGGCCACAATGTTGCATGCCTGATTCAAGAAGTCGAAATCTGAAGTATAGTCGAGAAAGAGAAAGAAGCCAACAATTTGACCATCATTGGCTTAAGGAAGAGGAGGAATCCTTGTGACTTGGTCTTGGAGAATTTGATAGTTCAAGGGTCTTGGTCTTGCTATTCGTCGATTAAAGTCTCTATAAGAAGAAGAATTCATTTCGGGTTTTCCTCTCAAGTTGGAGAGGTTTTGGCCCTGGCTAATCGCCTACATTATTTGTCTCTTGTCTCTTTATTGTTTATGATAGGTATTTGTTTTATAGAGAACATCAATATAATAATCTAAGTAAATAAAATATCCTAATTTAAAGAAGTAAATAGCATTAACAAGCAATTATCATCAAAGAGAAATATCTTAATCCCCATTCACTAGCTTTCTCAACAAGGTGCAGGGGGTTAAACACCATGAAGGAGAAAGGTTTGATCTCCATTGTATTCATTGTGATAGAAATGTACATGATTTATCCACATGCAAAATCCCTTGGGAAAGAATCAAGGAAGGACACAAAGAAGGCAGAGTTCAAACACTAGATCTAGTGAAAGGTAAAGCACCTAAATCTGCTCATTACATTATTTCCCATTACAATATTGGAGTAACTGAATATTTTTTTCATACTTCATTTGATTCTTGGAAAGATGCATGGCTACTTGATATACGTGTAATCTACACTATGACCTTTCAAAAATACTTCTTTGAATACCTCAGTGACAATATAGATGTAGTTTACTTTGCATACAATTCAAGTCTCAAGCCATCTAGACTTGGCACCATCAGGCTCAAAATTCCTAGACTTCCTGACTTTCTTATACATGATGTACTCTACCTTCTAGAGCTTCAGAGAAACTTCTTGTCCCTTTTTCACATTCTCCAACAAGGACACTCCATCCATATGTTTAATGTAAATTTTGAGATAAGAAAAGCATCATACAACAGAGTTGTCATGACTAGATCTATATAGGAGGAAGATTGTTACAGCTACAAGGAATATTTACTCATGCACATAAATTTTCATAAAATTCTTAGTACAATGAAGGTACATTACCATCGAGTCTTTTACGGCATGCAATATTTTAACATCTTGATTATGACAATCTTTTTCTTTTTTTGTTTGCCAACTATTCTAAGGAAATTGAAGCAACATGATGCATGTATCCTAGGAAAACATAGAAAACAACCATTTCATGATTCTACTTCCAAAGCATGTATAAATATTGCACTAATTTATTCTTATTTGTGTGTCCCTATGCCTATTCCTTCTAAAATTGGAAATAAATATATGATTACTTTTATTGACGATTACACTAGGATGTGTTGGGTATATTTGTTGAAAAGTAAATTTAATGCTTTTGAAACTTTTAAAAATTTTCATGCATGGATTGAAAATGATGCACAATCACGTATTGTCTCACTTCATACTAATAATGGAAAACAATATACTTATAATAAATTTCAAAAATATATTTTCCAACATGGGATAATAGCATTAAACTATTGTTCCTTACAATTCTCAACAAAATGGTGTAGCTGAAATAATGATCAAAATTATCTTAAATATGGTTTGCTCAATTATATTCTTCCAAAATGTAAAGTTGATGTTTTTGGTAAACACAATTCTACCTTTATTAAATATCAAAAATTTATGTCCATCTCATGTTCTAAGAAACAAGACTCCTTATGAAATGTGGTATGGCCACATTCCTTCGGTAAGGCACCTCTAGATTTTTGGTTCCACCTACTATGCCTTGATTCTGAAGGAATAAAGAAGCAAGCTATATGAAAGGAGTCAAAAGTTAATCCTCTTATGGTATTCATATACCACCAAATCATGTCATCTTTTTTATTAGGTAAATAAGAAGTTTATATTGTCTAGAGGTGTGATTTTTCTTGAATCTTCTACAACTGACAATACTATTGAGAGGCGACTTGATCATTTGGATAGATTCAATCATGAAAAAACTTATAATAAATTCAATGATGATATTATAAATCTTGAAGGGGGTATCCCTATCTTATATTGATATTTGGAATCTCATTTTGAATCATTTTCTCCCCCTCATGAATTCCATGCCACTTTTTTAGATCAAGAAGACCCTTTAAGTGATGTGATTGACAGGATTGGAAGGCTAAATCGTGATGTATCCCATTCTTAGTCAATAGATAAACTTGGACCATCTCAAAAAGTTCCCTCAAAATAGCTCACCAAAACACTTGAAAGTGTTCACCCTAATAAGGTCGTAAAGACAGGAACTAGAAGTTCCACCAGACAAAATGAAGGTGATTTATATGATTATGAATATATTGATGATATGGATGTTTCATATGATTATGAATTTAATTATTATACTATTTTAACCCAAATTCATTTAAAAAATATTCTCCTCATGATGAATGGAAAGAAGCAATGCAAAAGTATGATGCTCTCATAAAAAATGAAATAGGGAACTAGTGGACTCTCAATTTGGAACCAAACCAATTGGCTACAAGTGGATTTATAAGAACAATTATAAAACATATGGCTCAATTGAAAAACCAAAGAAATTCTTGTGGAAAAGGGATTTTCACAAAAATAATATATCGATTATGAAGAGACCCATATGGATTCTCTTTGCATTGGCAGCTCAAAATGGATGGAAAATCCATCAGATGGATGAAAATATTGTTTTCTTGAATGGATACTTGAAATAAAATGTATTCATGTCTCAACCATAAGGCTTTGATGTCAAGGAAAAAGAACAAAAAGTATGCAAATTCATCAAATCTATATATGGCCTAAAACAAGATTTGCGAGTCTAGTATGAAAAATGGACTAAACATATTTTGAAGTTAAATTTCAAACACTTAATCTTGATGATGCAACTTTATATTTCATTAAAGTTAGCATAATTGTTGTATATATTGTAGTATATGTAGATGATCTATTGATAGTAGGGAATAATGAAAACTATATTGCATCCATAAATAAAGAGTTGAAGAAAGGATTTTAGAATATATATTTGAGACACCTTCACTACTACTTTGGCATTGAAGTGACCCAACATCCAAGCTATATATTCCTCTCTAAAAAGAAGTACATTGGATAATTGTTGAAGATATTTTCCGTGGTTGAATGTAATTTTTCCAATCCAATGGAACAAAATCTGAAGCTCACATGTAAAGAAGGAAATAAATCTGAGCATGCAACTAAGTATGGACAACTTATCAAAAGTCTTGTCTACCTCACCACTACCAGACTATACATTTCATTTGTTGTTGGAATACTTTTCAACTTTATGCAAAATATTTATGAAGGAAATTGGTCGGTTGTAAAAATATGTCTAAAGTACTTGAAAGGAACATTAGACTTTGGACTTAAATATTCAAAGGTGGGTGACTTCAACTTGATTGGATATTATGATTTCGATTTTCATGGAGATAAGGATGATGAAGTGTCTACTTCAAGATATGTTATGAGTATTGGATTAGGAGTACCCTCTTGGAGGTCACACAAACAATTAGTTCTAGTAGATTCCACAACAGCGGCACAATTTGTGGCAATGATAGAAGAAACCAAGGAGAGAGTGTGGTTTAGGAAAACTCTTGAAGACTTACAGGACAAACAAGTGAAATCTAGTTCCCTTTTCATAAACAAAAATTCTACAATTAAGCTAGCCAAGGATCCAAAATTTTATGATTGAACTAAATATATCAACACAATATATCATTTGATTTGACATCATGTAGAGGCCAAGACTATTCATCTACGAAATTGTTCCACAAATGAGAAAATTGCAAGCATCTTCAACAAAGAACTTGGAAGAGTAAAAATTTAAAGATCCAGAATTATGCTTGGACTCACAAACATCCCTTCAAATTCAAGGGGGAATGTCAGACACCTAATCCTCGGGGTTTGGGTGATAAATTTATAAATATGTAAATTAGGTAAAATTGAAGAGTTAGATTAAGAATAAAACATGCAATATGAATCCAAAAGGTCACACCTCCTCATGTTATATAAGCATATTTACACTCATTCAAATTGACAATCGAGATTCATTCCTTGACCTAGCAATTTTATTGTAAAATCTCAAAGTCAAAACATTACAACTTTAACTTATCAATAATTTACAAAATTAATAATGATTTCAAGGGCATATTAAAACCTATCAATAATATCATATATGCCAAATTCATGGTCCTCAAAAAGTGTTGGAAATAATATTGAGAAGGGGGGTGAATCAGTATTATCAGATCAATGATTTAATTTTCAAAACTGATTTGTATATGCTACTTTAGCTTTGTGAACTAGCATGCATACACAACTGTACTGCAACAACGTATATGCAGAGATCTTTTGATTTACCCAAATTATCATGCATTTAACTTTAACCAATATATCAGGAATTCATTAAACAATGCAGTAAAAGTAGAATAAAGCATCACACATAAGCAACACACATGAACACCAAGATATAAGGTGGAAACCCAATGTGGGTGAAAACTACCTGCTGTTGTCGTCTTTGTCTTCTTTTAATAATAAGAAAAATCTGTTTACTATTTTTGTACTAGTACAATCTTATACCAGTATGAAGGCTTCTATCTGCAGAAGGCTACAACCTTCTCTCATTCTCCAGCTTCTACTAGAAGGGAGTTACAACCCCCTAGCTCTTGTACTAGCTGATATGTTTACTAGTACTTAGGTGTTGGCCTACAGAAGGCTACAACCCTCTCTTTTCTTCCAGGGACCACGTTTCATAAATTTTTAGACAGGATCCATCAACTACATCATTCAATCATCAAATACATATGTATCAACCAATCACCTTTTGAACCATCCACAACCGAATCAATCATTCACTTAGACAACCCATTAATCTGATCATTCAGAGTATTGTCACTAAACTACAGTATCCAAAACCCAAACCAGAACCTAGAACTCTGCAACAACAAACAGCAACAACTAAAACATTTTTTATAAGGTATACACTACTTCCATGTGCCGAACCTGCATGTACACACGCTCTTCTCAAAGCCAACCATTATATACATCTGCAAATATAAATTCAAAGTTCTGCAGCTATTCCAAACTTTATCTATACCTAAATCATGTCATTTACAGAATAATATATGTGTTAGTATCCAAATCTAGAATATACATGAGCTTAAACACAAAATATAGTTCATTTTATACCTTAAGATCCTGATTCATCATTAGATCTGATTCCTAATCATTAGCTAAGGTTCATCCTTGGTTCAAATCTGGCTATGCACCATAACCCAATAACCTGCACACTAGATCTCACACTTCATCAGATATTCGATACTTGCACACCTGGCCTAATGATCTTCTCCTCCTTTTATAGTTTCTATGCCTTTCTCAATACCATGGACCAAAAGCACTTAGGACTAATACCTTGGACCAAATACCTTGGGTCAATACCTCAGACGCGATACCTTGGACCAATACCATGGACCAAATACTTCAGACCAAAAACTTAGTTTTCCAAGGTATACACACTTTTCCTTTTGTGAAACTGTGTGTGTACGTATACGTGACCTGTATATAGTGAACCTGCATGTATACGTGGCTTGGCCAATGGTGAACCTGTGTATACCTCTCTTTCTTCATTCTGTGAAATCTGATCTGTAACTCTGTGTTGTTAACCTGTTGTACTGTGATCTATCATTTGAGTGAGTTGTCATCAAAGCCAACACCCGTGTCATAATGCCAACAATCTCCCCCTTTGCACTTGATGGCAACACCAAGTCACTCTCCCCCTTTGTCATCAAGGGCAAAGGGTCATGCTCCCCCTGAGTGCATGTTGAATATTCTAATATGTTGAAGTGTGCTAATTGAGCTCCTATAATCGAGTCCATGCTCCCCCTGAGCACAAGCAAGGTATGCACAAAGATAACATGACTCTATACATACATCACCAATGACCTTCCTATCACTAAAGACTCATACATACATCCATCTCCCAATCAAATGGGGATATATCAAATTTGACTCATCCACCCAACCAAGTGGGGATATACCAATTGTTTATACAAGAAACATTACATCATCCGTCCCATGCATAGTGGGGTTACAAATTAGGTCTTTTCATGACCTTTACATTAAATGATATACATGACATATATAACAAAGATCAAATATGTTAAATAAGACCATGATAGTCATCAACAACTATCATCAGCAACACCTATCAATCAACATCCAGACCAGCAACCATGTTCTCCCCATGAACCTGTTCCACCTGAATAAAAAACAACTATGTCAATATGTACCAAGAGATTCTAAGATAATGCCAACAATGCATTATTAGAAGCATATGCTCCCCTTGAACCTGTGCCAGATGCTCACTGTCAGATCTGATCATTTCATATATCAGAAGAGTTATCAAGGAATCATCATCAATCATATATACATCAAGTTATCAACAACTTATGAGAGCCAACATATTTCCACATGTCATCAATAGATTGTAACCATCATCAAGCAAAGCAGATAATTCACTGAACCATATTAGACCCCTTTCTCCTGAGTCTGGCCCACTACTTTTCCTCAATCCAACATATACGTGACTGTACCCACATAAACCAGTGTATGTATGCGACTACTCTTCATGAAACTCACGTATAGCCACCTTTCTTTGAAGAAGATAGGATTTAATAGCAGGATGACTCAGCAACTACTCCTAGCTTTTGTCTGAGATATTCAAATGTCTCTCTGGGTAGTGGTTTAGTGAATATATCAGCAACCTATTCTTTGGAGGGAACATACACCAATTTGACCTTTTGTTCAAGCACTTATTCATGTAGAAAATGATATTTGGTTGGTATGTGCTTGGTCTTGGACTGCATGACTGGATTCTTTGAAATACTGATGGCGCTTGTATTATCACATAGAATGGAGATGGGTGGGGTACATGTGATCTGAATGTCTTGCAAGATTTGTATCATCCAAAGTAATTGTGTGCATCAAAGTGCAACAGCCACGTATTCTGCTTCAGCTGTAGATAATGCAATTGAACTTTGTTTCTTTTTGAACCAAGACACTAACCTAGAACCCGTATAGCATGCACCACCACTAGTGTTTTTTCTATCATCAACACTTCCTTCCCATCTATATATGCATGAACTGTAAGATTTGTATCTGTAGGTTACCATAAACGAAAGTTCTATGTTCCTTGAAGATATTTGAAAATCCTTTTGACTGCCTGAAGGTGTGATTCCTTTGGATTTTCTTGGAATCTTCCAACTATTCCTACTGCATGCATGATTTTGGGTCAGGTACCTATTAAATAAAGCAGACTGCCAATCATGGATCTATAAGTTGGTTGATGTACCGTTGTTGATTCATCAATTGAGCTGAGACTACATCCTGTTACCCTTGGGGTACATATTGGTTTTGAATCTTTCATGCCATACTTTTTTAGGATTTGTTTGAGATATTTGGTTTGTGAGAGAAAAATGCCATCTTTATTTTGTTGAAGTTGTAGACCAAGAAAATAGGTGAGCTCACCAAATAAGGACATTTCAAATTCTTGCTGCATTACTGAAGCAAATTTCTAACTCATGGATTCTTCATTGCTACCAAAAATGATATCATCAACATAAACAACAATTATTAGCAATTTACCAATGTCAATCTTTGTATGTAGATTTCTATTTGTTGACCCCTTTGAAAAACCCTGTTGGTGGAGATATTTGTCAAGATGGTAATACCAGGCCCTTGGAGCTTGTTTTAGACCATAGAGAGCCTTTTTGAGTTTGCATACAAGTTTTGCATCATTTCCAAGAATGAATCCTTCTGGTTGTTCAATATAGACTTCTTCCAAGTCTCCATTAAGAAAGGAAGATTTTACATCCATTTGGTATACTTTGAATTTATGAAAACTAGAAAGAGAAAGAAACATTCTTATGGCTTCAAGTCTAGCAACAAGTGAAAAAGTTTCTTCAAAATCTATACCTTCTTGTTGAGCATGCCCTTTACAAGCAAGTTTGGCCTTGTTTCTAATGACTTCTCCATTTTCATTCAGCTTGTTTTTTATTATCCATTTAGTTCCTATGATGTTCTTATCATGAGGTCTAGGAACTAATCCCCAAGTATTATTCTTTTCAATTTGCTCAAGTTCTTCATTCATGGCCTTGACCCAACATTCATCTTTACATGCTTCATTTACATTTTGAGGTTTGGTGGAAGATAGTAATGCTAAATAGCTTGAAGCTTCTGCAATAGTTCTTCTTGTCTACACACGTGCCCCTTTTTCCCTAAAATTTGAGTTTCTGGATGATTTTTCTAAACATACCTAGATGGATTCTTTTCTTCTACCATTATCTCTTCCTTTGGTGCATCATTGGTTTCTTCTTCAGAGTCAGTGTGATTTGATGTGGGAAAATGATCCTCATCTTCTTCATTGTCATAATCTTCGATTTTTATTTGTTTTGGATTTTTGCATGCTTCATCAACCACAACATCAATACTTTCAATAATTTTCCCAAGTATTTTATTATAACATTTATATCCTTTACTTCAGGAAGAGTAACCAAGAAGAATACCTTCATCTGCTCTGGGTTCAAACTTACCAAGTTTTTTCATCAGTCCTTTTGATGTAACATTTGCTTCCAAAAACTTTGAAGTATTTTATAGTAGGAGTCTTACCATACCAAAGTTCATGTGGAGTTTGAGTGTTGTTTACCTGAACATTTGCTTGGTTGAGAATAGTGACAATGGTGAATGCAGCTTCACCCCAAAATCTTGTAGGAGTTCCAGACTCATCTAGCATAGCTCGAGCCATTTGTTGAATAGTTACGTTCATCCTTTCTACCACTCCATTTTGCTGAGGAGTCCTTGCAGTGGAGAATTGTATTTTTATTCCATGTTGTTCACAAAAGTCAAAGAATTCATCCGAAGTAAATTCCCCTCCTCGATCAGATCTGAGGCGTTTGATTTTGCGATCTGATTCATTTTCAACCAAAGCCTTAAAGGCTTTGAAATTTTCAAATGCTTCATCTTTATGCTTTAGAAGACCTATCCAACACATTCTGGAAAAATCATCAGTGAACAATATAAAGTATTCTTCTCCACGAGGTGACTTTTTCCTTGATGGTCCACATAAATCAGTATGAACAAGTTCAAGAGGCTTACTAGCTGACTGTTCCTTTTCGATGAATTGAGATCTAGTTTGCTTATCGAATTGACATGATATGAATATAGTATTTTCAGGAATGTTGACATCTGGAAGATCACAAACAACTTGGAATCTGCATGCTTTTCTTATTTGAGAAAATCTTAGATGTCCCAATCTTTTGTGCTATAGCCAATTTTCATCATTTTTGCTTAGATAGCATTGTTGTTGTCCTCCCTTGAGTATGTATAGGTTCTTTGGAGTTCTTGTACCTTTAATCATGATTTCTCATGTATCAAGCTCATGAACAACACATCCATTTGATCAAAACACTACTTCATTTCCTTGATCACACATTTGACTCACACTCAATAGGTTATTCTTTAAGCCATCAACATGCATAACATTCCCAGCTTTAACTTTTTCTTTCAAGAAACAAAGCCTTTACCTTTTATGACAACAAGAGTGTCGTTTCCAAATGAGATGCTCTTTTCCTTTTCTAAGGCATTATATGAGTGTAGTTTTTCTTTGTCACTTGTCATGTGTTTTAAGCATCCATTGTCGATGTACCACTGGTTTTCTTGTCCTTCTGCATACAAGGCTATACCATATCTCTCTATTTGCGGTTCTTTCTTTCTCCATATTTTGGGATTTAATGGAGTTTTCTCCTTTTGAGATATTTGCCGAAATTCACTCCTGCATTCAGATTCTTCATGGAAAAAGTTGTTACAGTTTGAGCATTCTATTTCATTTTCAAGAAGAGAAAAGTTATTATAGGAACTTTTCTTGATCCTTGTCACATTCCTTTGAGTTTGTGCTTCTCTAGTCATGATTGTTTTGTAAGCAACACATTAAGCATCTTTGTGTCCAAAATTATGACATGAGAAACATTGACCATTAAAGAAGTTTCTGTGATTATCGAATCTACTAACCTAGTGATTGTAGTTTTTATTGATATTCATCTTTGAGAAAAATGAGTATGATTTACTTGAGGTTGGTTGTGGCTTTTGTTCATCCGTGAAGTAAATTGAGCCTGATTTACTTGGTGATATACTTTATGCCTTTGCTGACGATTGTCAAACTGTTCACTGATCTTTGCTGCATCAAGATAGCTTTTAGTAGAGGTTGATGGCTTCTGTGCTTGAGATGCTTCTTCAGTATATCTAAGAAATGTCTTTATCAGAGGAGAACGCTGCACTTTGATAATTTCATTTAAGGTTTCTGAACCTTTAGTAAATCTAAGATTGAGAGCTTTTGTTTTCTCAAGATCCTTTCTTAGACCCACAATTTCACATTCTAGTTTTTCATTGTGTTTTTCTCTTTTAGCAAGTTGGAATGTCAAGGTATCTATAATAATATCCTTTTCTTCTAAACAGATTTTGAGTTTAGAGATTTCTTCATAAAGGTCATCTTCATCTAAAGCATCCAAAAAATCATCATCTTCACAAGCCATCAGAAGTCTATAGTCATTACTATTTTCATATTCATCACTAATTGATAAACCATCGCTATCTTCATGAGTATAGTATCTGTTTTTACTTACACTTTGTTTTATATTCCATTTTGTAGATTCCTTCCCTTTATCATATTTATCTTTATGAGGACAATTGGCAGCATAATGACCGACTCTACCACAGGCAAAACATTTGAAAGGTAGTTTACCTCTTAATCTTCCAGAACCCTGTTGAAGCTTCTTGGCAAAGTTTACTTCCTCTTCTTCTTCTAAAAGATGTCCTGATTCATTGAGTTCTTCTTTTCCTTTTGATGAAGATTTAAATGTGGCTTCTCTCATATCTGATGGACCTCCTTTTCTCATTTCAAAAGCAGTTAAGATTCCATGCAGCTATGTCGTAGTAATAGTCTGTAGATCCTGCTTTTCTTCTATGGCAGATACTTTTGATTCAAACTTAGTAGACAAGGATCTTAAAAAAATTTCAACTAAGGTAACTTCCTTTATCTCTTCACCTAGATTCGTCATGCAATTAACAATCTCATCTATACGCAAGAAGTAACTAGCTATACTTTCATCATTGTGCATCTTGAGAGTTTCACGTTGAATTCTAAGAGTTTGCAGTTTAGCACGTTTTACCTAAGAGTCTCCTTCGTAGCTTAGAATGATTTTGTCCCATATTTATTTGGCAGATTTGAGCTGCATAACTTTGACAAACTCTGATTGTGACAGACTTCCCAATAATGTATTGACAGCCTTGGCATTGGTTTCATATTGCTTTTTACCTACTGTATCTGTAGGAATTGCCAATGGAAATGTATATCCTCCTTCCACAATTTCCCAGACATCTGTTCCAAGTGATTGAAGATAGGTTGTGGTTCTTACCTTCCAATAAACAAAGTTGCTCCCATCAAATATTGGTGGTCTGATGAATCCCCCGCTTTCTTGATTACTCATGATGATGGATCTTCCTTCAAGCAATCAAGCTTCTTTTGAAGGACCTGCTCTGATACCAATTGTTGGAAATAATACTGAGAGGGGGGGTGAATCAGTATTATCAGATCAATAATTTAATTTTCAAACTGATTTATATACGCTACTTTAGCTTTTTGAACTAGCATGTATACGCAACTGTACTTAATGCAACCAACATATATGCAGAGATCTTTTAATTTACCCAAATTATCATGCATTAAAATTTAACCAGTATATCAGGAATTGATTAAAAAATGCAGTAAAAGCAGAATAAAGCATCACACATAAGCAACACACATGAACACCAAGATATAAGGTGGAAATCCAATGTGGGTGAAAACCACCTACTGCTGTCGTCTCTATCTTAGTTTAATAATAAGAAAAATGTGTTTACAATTGTTGTACTGGTACAGTCTTATACCAATATGCAGGCTTCTACCTGCAGAAGGCTACAACCTTCTCTCATTCTCCAACTTCTACTAGAAGGGAGCTACAACCCCCTAGCTCTTGTATTAGCTGATATGTTTACTAGTACGTAGGTGCGGGCCTACAGAAGGCTACAACCTTCTCTTTTCTTCCAGGGACCATGTTTCATAAATTTTTAGACTGGATCGGTCAACTACATAATTCAATCATCAAATGCATCTGTATCAACCAATCACCTTTTGAACCATCTAAAACCGAATCAATCATTCACTTAGACAACCCTTCAATCTAATCATTCAGAGTACTATCACTAGACTACACTATCCAGAACCCAGAACTCTGCAACAACAAACAACAATAACTAAAACATATTTTATAAGGTATATTCTACCTCCATGTATCGAACCTGTGTGCACATGTGCTCTTCTCAAAGCAAACCAGTGTATACATCTGCAAATACAAATTCAGAGTTCTGCAGCTATTCCAGACTTTAGTTATACCCAGATCATGTCATTTACAAAATAATATATGCGTCAGTATTCAGATCTAGAATATACATGAGCCTCAACACAAAAGATAGTTCATTTTACACCGTAAGATCCTTATTCATCATTAGATCTGATTCCTCGTCATTAGCTAAAGTTCATCCTTGGTTCAAATCCAGCTATGCACCATAACCCAATAACCTGCACACTAGAGCTCACACTTCATCAGATATTTGATACTTGCACACCTGGCCTAATGATCTTCTCCTCCTTTTATAGTTTGTATGCCTTTCTCAATATAATGGACCAAAACCACTTAGGTCCAATACCTTGGACCAAATACTTAGGGTCAATACCTCGGACCTGATACCTTGGACCAATACCATGGATGAAAATACCATGGACCAAATACTTAAGACAAAAAACTTAGTTTTCCAAGGTATACACGCTTTTCCTTTTGTGAAAGTACGTGTGTACATATACGCGACTTGTATACAGTGAACCCACATGTATACGCGGCTTATCCAATGGTGAACCTGCATATACCTCTCTTTCTTCATTCTGTGAAGTCTGATTTGTAACTCTGTGTTGTTAACTTGTTGTACTGTGATCTATCATCTGAGTGAGTTTCCATCAAGGACAACACCTATGTCATAATGCCAACAAAAAGCACATCATCTTCTTCTTGAATTTTATTTTGTGCTTCGAGTGGGTCTTTATTCTATTTCATTAGGTTTTTTATGTTTGCAAATTGTCCAAAATGATCCTTTCCTGACAATTCTTTCAATGGTGGCGAAAGTTCCTTTGACACTTTTTCCACACAATATTCACTTACATTTCCTTCATTTAAAACAACTTATTCCATTTCATTTATTTATTTGTTAATATTATTAATATTTTGTTAAATAAAATAACTTTAACATGTTGCATTTTCAATTATTATATAATTTCTTTATTTTTATAAGCAACACGTTAATGTTTTCTATAAATCTCCAATGCAATATAATTTCTGAAGAAGTTAATTAGTCTTATTTATGGTCATATTTTGATGGGGCATCTTTATTTGGTGGTGAATGTGGGGGGGTGTTACACAGTAATTTGTCAGTCTCCTATCAATCTTCGTTCCTGATCCCAAATAACCCTAGTAGTGACTATTGTGTTATACTTTTACCATGAAAAATATGTTCTTGCATCCCTTGAAGTTTGAATAAAGTAGTCCCCACTCCCTTCATAACATTTCTAGAGAATCCTTCTTAAAACCCAATTTTAAGATCAACACTCTTTCCCAGTGTCTCATCCGCGTCGATGATGTGAGTTCTAAACTGTGGCCCACGCCGATCGGTGCTACTATTAGCCCAATAACTATGCCGATCTACTTTTGGAAAGTTTTTATAAAAGGAAACAGAGTTTCACATCTAGAAACTTCTAGTGGCGATGTGTTGGATGTTTGTTTGGGTCGATAAGGGCCGAGAACTCCATATAAGGCTTTTTCCCCCTTAAAAGTTGACCTTACCAAGGAGATAAGACCTTCTTCCCCTGTTGAGTGGATCTCATTCTTATCCTCCTCTCCCTATATAAACCACTTCCTCTTACCCTTTTTGGTTACAATACAACACATGGTGAAGCTGCAAAATTATGAAATCTTTGGCTTTTGATAGAATAAGATTAGTCTTACATGACAAAAGACTAGTCTTTGGTAGCTAAAGTATGAGGAAAGAGAGTTAGATCTTGGAATCCATTTCATGTCAAGCTAGGGGAGGAAAAGAGTGCTAAAAAGGCATGTAGCAGGACTTGGATACTGCAAAGGGGATCTCCAACGTCAAGGCTTCGGTTGTATTTCTCTTTGAAGTTTATTTTAATACAACTAATGGTTTATTTTCTAATGGTTTATCCAACCAAACGAACATCCAGCACATCACCACTAGAAGTTTCTAGACATGAAACTATGTTTCGTTTTATAAAAACTTTCCAAAAGTAGACCGATGCGGGCATTGGTCTAATAGTAGCTGTGATTAGCACGGGTCATAGTGTAAAACTCACATCATCGGTGTGGGTGAGACACTAGGAAAGAGCGTTGATCTTAAAAACTAGGTTTTAAGAAGGATTCTCTAGAAATGTTCTAAAGGGAGTGGGGACTACTTTCTTCAAACTTCAAGGGATACAAGAGCATACGTTTCATGGTGAAAGTATAACACAATAATCACTACTAGGGTTCTCTGGTATATAGAACAGGGAGTGACAGGAGAGTGACAAATCATTGTGTAACAGATGGCCCCTAGAGCATGAAGTGAAAGTTGAGAGTGATGGCTAAAATGCTTTAAGACCGAGCGAGGACTTGGAATACCAACATCGAAAGACCTGCAACTCAAACATACATGTACATAACTAAAATCTAATAGGCATGCCTAATAAACACGAGACGCATATAATAATACATGAATCCATGGTATAGGCACAACTATCCATCAAGAAAAAGATCGTGTGCATGGATCCTCAGCATGGATGCATCTATCCGACTGAAGGGATCATATGAAATATATCCACAGCATTGGCACAACCATCCACATAGAGAGGATCAAAATGAAAAGACCCATGGTATGGTTGCATCCATTTGACTGAGCATGATAAAAATGATACCGATGGCATGGTTGCATCCATCTATCTAAAGAATCATGTATATAATCATGAATGACTTATCACTCCTCGCAACTTGGACTTTTGTGATCTAAGCCCAAGGTCTTGCGCTCCAACACGACCCGATCAAAGTAAAAATTCTAACATGTGAATAGATGTACTAAATTTGAACATGCTAGAAAATCACTTGATTACTGGCCAATGATGTGAACCATTAACAAGCACGAGAGAAACCACCCATAATGTCAATGTCTCTCAGGATTTTCAAATTATTTCAGCCCTTTCATTAGCTAGCTAAGGGTGAGAAATCGGGAGTTTATATAGCTTTGATGGAGGGGAGATGGATCCTCTTATGGTGGGAGAGGTCTTATCCCTTATGGTTTGTTCCATCCTAAGAGGGGAAAGGAGCCCAAACAGATTCTCTCGGCTCTATCTTGCTCAACCATTTACAAAACTTCGTTCATGAAGGTTCTAGAGCTGGAAGCTTTGACTCCATTTCTAAAAACTTGCCAAAACAAGCTTGGCATGAGTGATGAAAGGCTCACTTGCACCATTTGGTGCCATTCTTGGTTTTAAACTCTGTAAATCGGCATAGGGGAAGAACTGAGAACTAACACTGGTCTTGAAAACTGAGCTTGAAGGAAGATTCTTGGGGAATGGTGAAAGAGGGAAATGTTCTGCAGATGAAGAGGGATGTAGTGACATGTTCTTCATGGTAGGGAAACATATGAGGGTCAATGTAAAGGTCCTCCAGGATCAAGGAACGAGGAGTACAAGGATAGTGACAAAATGTTGTGTAACAGGTTCCCCCTAAAGGATGAAGGCCAAACAAGAGTGAGGGGTGAAATGATTTACAAGTACATGCATGGAACCAAAGGCCACCACCAGAAAACCTGAAAGCAAGCATAGATACATATACATCACTAAATATTTGATACATGAATCATGGTATGGACGTAGCCATCTAGAAGAAGATCACGTAAATGGATCCCCAATATGGTCACCAATTTGTGGAGTAGGTAAATATCCTCTGTGGATAGAGGTGATCCCTCTAGCCCAAGAGTGGGTCTAGCCACAAACAGAACAACCTAATGTAAACTTCCTTAGACTAGAATAGAATAAGAGGGCCTACCTCTTAGAATGCTAATCCACTTGATGGTGATCTCTCTCCTTTGCTCCATCTTCCTTTCGTTCTTTCCATTCAAATACTTGAAACAAACACTCAAGAGACAACAACAAATGTGATAACATACAATCACATTCAATCTACTAAAAAATTCAAGGAATCTTAAGCCATCAAATGTAATATGACACTCAATGTAGGAAATAAATAGTTGTATTAATAAAAATCAAAGAGAAATACAACCTAAGCCTTGACATTGCAGGTTCCCTTTGGCATGTCTGGGTTCCAGCACCACTAGAAGCATCTCATGATTCACCCTCAACACAATGGAATTTCAAGGACTCTTTCCTTATGCTCCAAACCAAACACAACAAGCTTATTGTCCCTTCACACAAAAATTAGAAGGCTAAGTATCTTAATATGGCTCTCAGGGTTTGCAGATTATTTCAGCCCTTTCATTAGCTAGTTGAGGGTGTGAAATGGGGAGTTTATATAGCTTTGATGGAGGGGCGATGGATGCTCTTATGGTGGGTGAGACCTTATCCCTTATGGTTTGTTCCATCCTAATAGGGGAAAGGAGCCCAAACAAACTCTTTTGGCTCTATCTTGCTCAACCATTTACTACACTTTCGTTCACGAAGCTTCTAGAGCTGGAAGCTTCGACTCCATTTTTAAAAACTTGTAAAATCAAGGTTGGCATGAGTGATGATAGGCTCACTTGTGCCATTCGACGCCAGTCCTGGTTTTAAACTCTGCAAATTGGCACAGGGGAAGAATTGAGCACTAGCACCGGTCTTGAAAACTAAACTTGAAGGAAGATTCTTGGGGAATGGTGAAAGAGGGAAATGTTCTGCAGATGAAGAGGGATGTAGGGACATGTTCTTCATGGCAAGGAAACATATGAGGGTCATTGTTGATGCAGGAGGTTGATGAAAATGGTGTGGTAGTATGGAATTATACTACTGGTTAACTTCGTAACCAATCAGCTGCGCACAAACAAATTTTGTATGTGGATTTTCTCCCTGAGGGTCTCGCTTATCTATCCAATCATTTTCGGTCCCTTGTTGACATCTTCTTTTATCAAGCGCTTCAATCGGTGCCATTTATCTCACTTCTCCATATCCAACGGATATCATGTTGTCTACTCACCAACTAACCTAGATGATCTCCACCGTTGATGTGACCCGTCCAATCGAATGGTTGTCACGCATTCTCGCATGAATTCTTGTTCGATAGATATCAATTCGAGAGTATGCAAGAAAAGTGGTTTTCTTGTGCTACGTGTCGCCTGCTATGGTTAATCGCGTGAATTTTAGAAATACCATTTCCAACCTTTAGGGCATGTGAGATACCACTTACCATTTTTCAAATACTACCCACATGCTTAGTTCATATTTTAAGGAAGGTTCTTTAGGGAAAGTTTAACACTTAAGTACAATATTAACCCTTAACACTAATTGACTTTGATTTATAAATAAAGTGTTTAAACAGATAAAAATACTCGATTAGGGTACAAAACGCTGATACACAGCTACGAATGAATTTCTGCACCAGAAAAGTGTGTCCACACCACACTTCAATCAATTATTCAACAAAATGGAAATTACATAGTCTTGGCCCTCTCAGCTCGATTACAACAGTTTGTCTGACCTCTCTTTAAATCAACCCTATCTCTCACTCAAGCTCTCGCTTACTCACTCTATTCTTGATCATCTAATCTCCCTGTCATTACATTCTTTCCTCTTTTATGAATCAAATCCTATCCTAACTACATTGACAACTTAATCTCTATTTTTATCAACTCAACAATTAAATCCCTATTCTCAAGATCTGATACGCACCTATACTAACAAATTATCTCCTATTCTAAAAATAATATAATATTCTAATTATTACAATAATTGAGATAAAGATTAATTCGAGAGATCCAACGCTCTCTACTAAAACTGATTTTTGACCACTAGGTCAATGAAATTCATCTCTTGTTAGCCACAACATGTGAATATACAATCACATTGTTGGCTAAGTCTGGATGCTCCTGCATCAAACTCTCGGGGAAGAAAAGAATCCTTCATCAAACTTTCAGGATTTACTCCATACTTTTGTAATTCTGCTATTGTTATCCAACTAGAATCCTCCACTGGTTGTCCCTTCCATTTGACTATATACTGAAAATAAGCATGTCCTCTAGTTCTTTTGGATACTATTTTCTCCAAAATAGTTTCCACCTCTTTCTTGACTGTATTCGGCATTTGTTCTTCCCAATTTAAAGTTTGAACTTCATCTCCTGTAGGTTCCTTCTATACCTCTGACTCTGTCTCCTTGTATGGATACAAATCTGCAACATTGAAGATAGGTGATATTCCAATCCCTTCTGGCAATTCAATTTCATAAGAATTAGTTGAAAACTTCCTCACAATTCTGCATGGCCCTATCTTTTTCATCATTAGTTTATTGTAAGTCCCAACAGAAAATCTTTCTTTTCTCAAGTATACCATCACTAGATCTCCCACTTGGAATTCTTATTCTCTCCTCTTCATATTAGCTCTCTGTTTGTATTTGCCACTGCTTTCCTACAATCTGTCTTTGACATCTTCTTGTAGTCTCTGCATCTGCTCTACAAATTCTTCAGATTTTACACTTCTTGTCTCCTATTTACCCAAATTTCCGAGTTCATACACACCTCTTCGATTTATTCCAAAAACAATATGAAATGGACTCATCCTAGTACTTTGGTTTGGAGTGTAATTATAAGCAAACTCAGCTTGAGCAAGTGCTAAATCCCACTACTTAGGATTGTCACACACTAAAATTCTTAATATGTTTCCCAAGCTTCTGTTTACCACTTCGGTTTGTCCATCTATTTGAGGATGGTATGTTGAACTAAAACTAAGGTTGGCACCTAGTTTCTTCCAAAGAGTTCTCTAGAAATGCCCAACAAACTTTGTATCCCTATCAGACACAATATTTACAAGCAATCCATGTAACCTTACAACCTCTGAAAAAACAGATTAGCAATGTGTGTTGCATCACTAGTCTTTTTACATGCAATGAAATGTGCCATTTTGGAAAATCTATCTACCACAACATAAATGGAATCATTCCCTCTTTGAGTTCTAGGTAACCCCAAAACAAAGTCCATACTAATTGCATCCCATGGTTGATCTGGTATTGGAAATGGCTGGTACAATCCTGTATTTTGGCTTCTCCCTTTAGCATGTTGATAGATTCTGCACTTCTCAAAAAATTTCTTAACATCAGTTTGCATCTTTGGCCAATAGTAAAAATCATTTACCTGAGCAAAGGTTTTTTCTTGTCCAAAGTGACCAGATAATCCTCCATTGTGTTTCTCCTTGATTACGTTTTCCCTCATAGAACATTCGGGAATGCACAATTTGCTACCTTTAAAAAATAAACCTCCTTGGATAAGATAATCTAACCACTGACTTCTATTATGAACTATTGGATTTTGTACAACTGCATAAATATCTTTGAATTTTGCATCATCTTTATACATATCAACCATTTCTTCAAATCCTACAACACCAAGTCTTAATTCCTGTACAATGAAATTTACCCTACTCAAAGCATCAACAAATTTGTTCAACTTACCACTTGTGTGTTTTATCACAAAAATAAAACTCTGTAAAAACTCTACCCACTTGGCATGTTTCTAGTTCAATTTTGGCTGGTTGTTTATGAATTGTAATGCATGATTGTCAGAATACAATGCAAACTCCTTTGGTAGCAAATAATGTCTCCATTTTTTTAAAGCTTGCACAATAGCATAAAATTCTTTATCATAAGAAGAATATGTCTTCTTCTCTTCATTTAGTTTCTCACTAAAGTAGGCTATTGGTCTTTGTTCCTAACTCAAAACTACTCCAATTGCAACTCCACTACCATCAGTTTCAACTTGGAAAATTTTCCAAAAATCAGGTAAAGCTAAAACTAGTTTCTCTGTAATTTTCTTCTTCAGCAACTTAAAATTTCGGTTTGTTGCTTCTATCCACTTGAATGGCGAATTAGTCTTTGTTTTCTATAAAAACTTGCAAGACCATGAAAGCTTCTTACCTCAAATATGTTTCTTGGAGTAGGCCAGTTCCAAATTGCTTGGACTTTCTCTGGATCCATTTTCAAACCTTCTTTAGAAACTACAAATCCAAAATAGATTAATTCTTCCTTCATGAAAATACATTTCTTCAGATTTATCAATAGTTTCTCTTTCTGTATAGTTCTTACAACCAACTTAAGATGCTCCAGATGTTCTTCTTTGCTTCTACTAAAAACTAGAATATCATCAAGATAAACAATGACAAACTTTCTTGCATATTCCTTCAAGACTTCATTCATTAATCTCATGAATGTGCTAGGTGCATTAGTGAGTCCAAAAGGCATCACTAACCATTCATACAACCCACTATTTGTTTTAAATGCAGTTTTCCATTCATCTCCCTCTCTAATCCTTATTTGATGATATCCACTCTTCAGATCTATTTTAGAAAAATACTTTGACACACTTAAATAATCCATCAAATCATCCATGTGTGGTAAAGGAAATCTATACCTAATAGTAATCTTGTTAATGGCTCTGGAATCTATACACATACGCCATTCACCACCTTTCTTTGGACTGAGTATAGTTGGTACAGCACATGCACTAAGACTCTCTCTAATTAATCCCTTATGCATCAGTTCCTATGCTTGTCTTCCAAATTATGCATTTTCTTGACAAGTTAACCTGTATTCTTCTCTATTTGGAAAAATTGCTCCAGGTATTAGATCAATATGATGACTAATACTCCTGATGGGTGGTAATGCATTTGGCAACTCATCCACAATAATATCAACAAAATCATTCAACAGAGTTTTGATTTCTTCAGATAAATCATCTAATTTTGTGGAAGTTAAAATTACCTTAAGTCTCCTTATGACAACAATATGCATCTATTCATCCTTCTTGACTTCTTGCAACAATTCTTTCCCACTCATCAACATAACACTATTTCCAGGCACTTCTTTGCCTGCTTCATCCTTCAATGGAAGAAGTGTGTGTTTATTTCCATCCTTCTTCAGAGTGCAAGTATTTCTTCTCCCATCATGAATATCTTTCTGATCGAATTGCCAAGGTCTTCCCAGCAACACATTCCATACATCCATTGGCATTACATCACACAATATCACATCCTTATAAGTATCAATCAATATCTCTACCTTGCATTGTTCTATCACAATAAGATGATGTCCTTTCTACAACCATGATACTTTGTAAGCAGTAGGGTGTACTATTTTCACTAGTCCTAACTTGTCCACCATTTCTGTAGAAACAAGGTTATCAGTGCTTCCACTATCAGTTATTACTTTACAGCATTTTCCTTTGGACTTGCATGTAGTTCTAAATAAACTCTTTCTCTGAGCTGGTTCTCCTGTCTCTTTCTCTACCTTAAGCAATACCCTTTTCAACAATAAGGATTCTCCTACTTCAGGTGATTCTTCCTTGTTTGCAATTTGAGGTTTTTCTTCCCTTGCCTCAGCCACATTCACATTCCTTTGAGTTGTTTCTTTATTACGAGGACAATCCCATGATCCATGTACCCATTCTCCGCATGTGTAACACTGAATTTCTCTTCCTCGGACTCTTCCTTTGGGTGCAAATATTCGTCTACTAAATTCTCCCCTCTATGGTGGTCTACTACTTGAACTTCTTGCTTCACCCTAAGGGTGCTGAAATCTTGATTTGGTAGTTCCTCTACCTCTTGCTGAACTTTTTCCTCTATTCCTCTGATTTTGCTTTCTCAACATCTTCTCTTCTGCCTTCAAAGATGCTTGATAGGCATCTTCAATTGACTTCAGACTCAGTAAGCTAATTCCATCTTGTATGTCATATCTCAACCCATTTATGTATCTGGCTACCTTCTCTACATCATCCTCTGCATGTCCTACTCTAATGCTCAACTTATAAAACTCTTATGTGTATTCTTTGATAGTCATTCCTTTTTGCCTCAAATTTTGTAATTGTCTGAAAATATTTAACTGATAATCTTTTGGCATAAATTTGGGTTTCAATCTACTTACCATTTTATCCCATTGTTTGATCTTGGACTTCCCTTTTTTTGCTCTGGATGTTTGTAATTCATCCCACCAGATAGCTGCATGATCCTTCAATCTAGTAACTACAAATTTCACCTTCTTTTTGTCATCAACCTCCTCCTCATAGTCAAAATACTTGTCTAATGAACTGATCCATTCCATCAGTTATTCTACATTGAGATTCCCATCATACAAAGGTATTTCCACCTTTGGTCTTCCACTTGATTTGTCCAATATCTTGATAACTTTGGCAAATTCACTTTCATCCTCTTCTTCTTCCTCAGAAGATTCTTCTACAGCAGTGGCATTTCCTTCATCAGCTGCTCTCCTCTGAGTAGTCTCCATTGTCTCCATCCTTGTAGGCAGATTTCGGATCTCATCCAGCAGAACTGCATTTGCTACAGGTCTCCACCGACCTATGCCTCCTTCTCTCCTCGGTGGCATGTTTATTGTAGCAAAACTTAATCTTTGTGATCTGATACCAAAATGTCATAGGAGGTTGACGAAAGTGGGGTGGTAGTCTGGAATTAGACTACTGGTTAACTTTGTAACCAATCAGCTGCGCACAAATAGATTCTGTAAGTGGATTTTCCCCTTGAGGGTCTTGCTTATCTGTCCAATCATTGTTGGTCCCTCATTGACTTCTTATTTTATCAAGCACTTCAATCCATGTTGTTGATCTCACTTCTCCAGATCTGATGGATATCACGTCGTTTTCTCACCAACTAACCTGGACGATCTCCACCGTTGATGTGACCCATCCAATCTAACTGTTGTCGCGCAGTCTCGTGTGAATTCCTGCTTGATCGATATCAATTTGAGAGCACACGAGAAAAGTGATTTTCTCGTGCTACGTGTCACCTGCTAAGGTTAATCATGTGAATTTTAGAAATACCATTTCCAGCCTTTAGGGCACGCTAGATACCACTTACCACTTTCCAAATACTAACCGCGTGCTTAGTTCATATTTTAAGAAAGGCGCTTTAAGGAAAGTTTAACACTTAAGTATAATATTAACCCTTAACACTAATCAACTTTGATTTATAAATAAAGTGTTTAAACAGAGAAAAATATATGATTAGGGTCCAGAACGCCAATACACAGCTACAAATGAATTTCTACACCAGAAGAGAGTGTCCACACCACACTTCAATCAATTATTCAACAAAATGGAAATTATAGAGTCTTGGCCCTCTTGGCTCAATTACAACAGTTTGTCTGACCTCTGTTTCAATATCAAACCCTATCTCTCACTCAAACTCTCACTTACTCACTCTATTCTCGATCATCTAATTTCCCTGTCATTACATTCTTTCCTCTTTTATGAATCAAATCCTATCCTAACTGCATTGACAACTCAATCTCTATTTTTATCAACTCAACCATTAAATCCCTATTCTCAAGCTCTGATACACACCTATACTAACAAATTATCTCCTATTCTAAAAAAGTACAATATACTAATTATTACAATAATTGAGATAAAGATTAATTCAAGAGATCCAACCCTCTCTACTAAAACTGATTTTTGACCACTCAGGTCAATGAAATTCATCTCTTATTAGCCACAACATGTGAACATTCAATCACATTGCTAGCTAAGTCTAGATGTTCTTGCATCAACTGTAGAGGTCCTCCAGGATCGAGGAATGGGGAGTATAGGGATAGTGACAAAATGTTGTGTAACAAATGCCCCCTAAAGCATGAAGGCCTAACAAGAGTGAGGGGTGAAATACTTTACGAGTAGATGCATGGAACCGGAGGTCACCACTAAAAATCCTGCAAGCAAGCATAGATACATATACATCACTAAAATCTTTGATACATGAATAGTGGTATGGACGCAGCCATCTAGAAGAAGATCATATAAATGGATCCAAGGTATGGGCATTGCCATCCAGTATGAAGGATCATATCAAACCCAAGGTATGGTCGCAACTATCAAATAATGAGAAGGATCACATATAACAGACTCATGGTAAGGTCACAACCATCCATCTAAAAGAGACATTCATGTAAGCATGATCATGTCACATCACCCTAGGCTCAGATTACACAGGACCAAGTTGTCAGGATCACGTCTAGAAATTTCTAGTGGTGATGTTTTGGATGTTCGTTTGGTTGGATAAGGGTCGAGAACTCCATATAAGGTTATTTCTCCTTTAAAAGTGGACCTTCCCAAGGAGATAAGACCTTCTTCCCTCCTTGAGTGGATCTCATTCTTATCCTCTTCTACCTATCTAAACCACTTCCTCTTACCCTTTTTGGTTATAGTACATAATACAACACATAGTGAAGCTGCAAAATTATGAAATATTTAGCTTTTAATAGAAGAATATTAGTCTCAGATGACAAAAGACTAGTCTTCGGTAGCTAAAGTATGAGGAAATAGAGTTAGATATTGGAAGCCATCTCATGTCAGGCTAGGGGAGGAAAACAGTGTTGAAAAGACATGTAGCAGGACTTGGATACTGCAAAGGAGATCTCCAATGTCAAGGCTTTGGTTGTATTTCACTTTGAAGTTTATTTTCATACAACTAATGGTTTATTTCCTATAATGGGTGTAATATTGCATTTGATAGCTTAGAACTCCTTGACCTTTTAAGTAGATCGAATTCGATTTTATGTTATCACGTTTGTTGTTGTTTCTTGCATGTTTGTTTCAGGTACTTGAACAAAATGAATGAAAGGAAGCTGGAGCAAGGAAGCGAGATCACCATCAAGTGGATTAGCATTATAAGAGGTAGGCCCTCTTATTCGATTCTAATCTAAGGAAATTTACATTAGATTTCCTTCTTTGTTGCTAGACCCACTCTCTTGGGCTAGAGGGATTGTCGATGTCCGCAGAGAGAATTTTCCTACTCCACAGGGGGGAAGCACTTTACCTGTAGTAAAACTGTATTTTCAAGCTCCAAATTGGGTTAGGAAAAGGTTCAAACAACTATGCAGAGTTACTCAGTCTCAAGCTTCTTCTTTTATTTTCTAATGAGAAAGAATGTCATTCAATACAAATATTTGGTTACTCAATGATTTTTAAAAATTGGTTTAATGAGATTTATAGAGTCACATGCAAACACTAATTCCCATCCTTGAAGAGATTCTACAGCTCAAACATGCTTTTGATTGGGTCTCATGTCATCATATTTACAAGGAAATAAACTCCATAGAATATTGATTATCTAAAGAAGTCACTTTGCAAGATATTAACATTTGGAAAATCTATGAGCAGTTTGGTGAGAATACTTCGGAATATTACCATAGGCCATTCATACATGGCCATTTTCTAAAGCATTAATAGGACCATATATTAAAGTTTCTTGTATGCTTTCTCTATGATATATCTCTATGACTTGATGGCAATGTACTTAATGTTGTTATATTATTTATATTTTCATGACATATGTGGAATTTTATTTGGACTAATATGGGCATGGTTCAAGCCCCTTTTTTATACTTTTTTTATGGTTTTCATACAAATTTGGAATGCACACAAGTGCATAAACAAAATGTCATTTCCATTTGATGGAAAAAACATGCTAATGTTTTACCTAATTATCAAATTTAAAAGAAATAATTAAATAAAATAGTGTAAACAATCATACATTAGAAATAATAAAGATTGAAGTATGATTTTAAATATATTATATCATATATTTTACATAGATCATAGAACAAATCCAAAACCCAATCGTTTTCACTTGAAAGTGTATTTATAAGATAATTGATTGGTGCTTGTAACTTTTGATAAATACTAATAGTTTATCATTTAAAATCAATTTTTTATATGTTAGCTTTCTAGCCACAACATTATAAACATTATTCGATTATGTTTCCCTCTATATTTTCATCCATAACCATCATATTTTTCCAACATGCAATAATCAGTTATAAATGGATCACTATTGATTACAAATATTAAGGTTTTACTATTAACATAAGTAAAAATTCAATTAACTAGTAAATTAATAAAATTTATTTCTATTCTTATTAATTTAAACTTCTTCCGAATAAAACTACTACTTTGAATTTGCTTAAAATTTCTAAAACTTTGATGGTGTAACATCTAAAAATCTCATAACCATTTATTAATTTTTTTGCAAGTATAAAGCTTACTACCATACCCCATGTTTTGGATTTTGTAACAACAAAGGGTGAATAAGATTTGCATTTTTTTCACAACCACTTGATACTAGACAATGGCAATCTTATTCTATAATGTTGTTTTCTTTGTCCATCAAAATTAACTCCTTGAATATAACTTTTAAAACTTTCCATCCATGCATATTTATAAATACCCTTTTTAATATCATTTTTCCTCTATAAAAGATTAAAAAATGTAAATCATTATTGTAATAATAAATTTTAAATTTAAAAGCCTTCTTTTTTAATTTCACTGAGGTGCTCTATAGGTCAGTATAAGGGAGATCTCATGTAGCATTAAATTTAAAAATACCAAAATAATATTTACATTAATAAATTTAAAAAGTAAACAAGGGTTGAATGGCTTTGAAATTCCATCTGTTGATGGTGTTTATGTCTGGATTCTTAAAGGTCTGACATAATGGAGGAGGTAGAATTGATTGACTACTTGGTTAGTTATGGTAACATCAACATTTTTTTCTCTGAAATGGAATTTAGACA
The DNA here is from genome assembly GCA_000404065.3 of Pinus taeda. Taxonomy (NCBI): domain Eukaryota; kingdom Viridiplantae; phylum Streptophyta; class Pinopsida; order Pinales; family Pinaceae; genus Pinus; species Pinus taeda. The sequence goes on from APFE030787551.1 coordinate 83,349, forward strand.
GTCTAGGGCAGTTACAAATGGGCTTGGTTGTTACCCACAAAATGTTTTGGTAACTTCCGGAGGGCTATCATTGGAGGGGATTCATTTTTTTGGCCAAGGGTCTGGAGGTTAGGGGACACATTTCATCAAGGTTTCACTTTTGGTAACTCAAGGATTTACCACTCCCTAGGTAATGACAGAGTTTCGATCGAGGCAGAGTAGTTGGGTTTAAATATATTGGAACCCTATTTCTCTGAGGGTTTTGATTTTATTTCTCAAAATGCATCTTTAGTCAAATTTCATGTTACAGGGTTTGAAAACCCTTTGGATTTATCTGGGGTCGAAGGGGATTTATCTTATTTTTTTGCAAAATAAGGCTTTCATGCTTTGGATATGGGAAAATGTTTGGAGGCTAAACAAGTGGTTGAATCTTTTTAGCCTGCCACAAGTAGTTTTTTTAACTTGTTTCTAGAGGCAAGGGAGGGAGGTGAGAACTTGTTAAGGCCTCTAGATGAAGAAGAACATATTAAGGAAGTGGGTGGCAAGGAAGCCCCTCCCTCACCTATGAAAGACTCATCAAGCTCTGGACTAGAGCCAAAAAATAATAGGGTTTTAAAGAGTGTAATAAACCCTGCTACATGCAACCTTAGTCTAGGAGACAACATGGAAATGTAGTAGGTGGAATCCCTAGCAAAAAATTATTTAATTGGAAGGGCCAGAGAGCGTAAATTCAACTTAGGGACCTTGTAGGAGTGGCTCTCAGCTGAAATATCCCAAAAGGTACAAACCCCTCTTGAATTTTTATTTTGGCTAAGGGTTGGATTCAGATAAACTTCATCAGTCATGAGGAGGAAGATTACATATCAAATATTGTTTGGTTCATTGATTCAATGCATTTTTTTTGAAAATCCTAGAATCTGTTATTTGATGCAAGTTGTGAGAAGCTTGATGTTTTCCCCATTTAGGTGTGATTGTTAGGTTTTTCATCCCATATGTGGAACGATGAAGGCTTCAAAGATCTTGGGAATAGTATTGGGACTTTTCTGAAAGTGGATTATTCATTCAAGAAGGCCAGGGATATATCTATGGTCAGAATCCTTATGTCTTTAGATTTGTGCAATAGGCTATATGAAACCATAAACATCAGTAAAGGATTTGAGCAGCTCCAAGTGCTTGATCATGAGGGATTCTTCATTTTGATGCAAACGGTGCCATAAATATGGCCATATTGCTAGTCATTATAATCTTCCCTTCAAAAAAGGTTGAGGGTGGGGGGAGGTCAAGAAGAAATTGAAGGTGGATCCACATTAAGAAAAGGGGATGTGCTCGAAGGATGAGGTTGCGGGTCCTACAGGGAAGGAAAACATTGTGGTATAATTGTTAGGGCCAAGCCAGATGGAAGAGGGGCCGCACTCCATGGATCAACCATTCTAGTCTCCTGAGGCAACTTAAGAAAGGAAAATTCTAGTCTTGATTCATCTAGGTTCTCCCTCGTCTCTCCCTTCTATTACTCTACTTACAAATTCCTTCTCGAGTTTGGGAATTTATTGGGATTTTTCTTTTAGTGGTTTTGGTTCTGAAGTTATGTATCCAATTTCTACAGGTCTCTCTTCTCAGGTAAATTTTCATGAACCCCCTCAGAAAATGAACCTTTCCTCTCTAAGAGACTCTACCTTTTATGGTTATTATGGGAAACATTTGTAGGAGAGATCATTTATAAACTAAGATCTAGACAAATTTTTCCCACTTTTGAAGGCCAGTATGGTGGTCTAGGAAAAAATTTTCTCTCCTCCTTTCAGTCCAAATCTCGTGGGAAAAAGTCTACTGTATCCAAATCCAAAGAGAAAGCCAGGTAGGAGATGGTTGATGGTAGATAGTTATCAATTTCTGGGGCACTTAGAGCTAGGAATGCCCAAGGTTTGGTTTTCTAATGAAAATTTTATCTTCCATTTGTAGAGATTTGGAAGTTCCTTCAAAAATTATGATAAAGTTGTTGGTAAGGGTAGAGAATCTATTGTTTCTCAGATTTCCCTAGTAACTGACAACAACCTAAGAAGGCATTCACTGAGGATCTAAGATCCTCTTGCTCTAGGTGAAAAGGGTTGGCCTCCCTTTCAACATAGGGTGTATTCCCTGGTAATAATGTAAATTAGATAGTCATTGAAAATTAATGTAAAGTAAATTAGATTTTCTAATTAAACACAGAATATGGTTAAATTAATAAATAAAAAGTGTTTTTAAAGAAATAAAGTCTTTTAGGAAATAGAGGTGGTAGAAATATAACACATAAAAACTTATTAAAAATAAAATATCATTATGGCTAAATGACGTTTTAAATTAATATATCATATTTCTCACAAAATATTAGGGCCAGTACAAATTAAAATTAAAATTAAATGAAAAACAAAAATTTAGGGAAAATTGGCTTAAATGCATTTAATAGAAATATTGTAGTTAAAATAATATGTCAGCAAGTGCTATTATTATTCGTCATGCAATAAAATAATTAAAGTATTTGATTTAATTTTCCCAAATAGTAAATATTAAAGGAAAAACTAAACTATTTTTAATTTGTGCGAGATTAAACAATATTATCATGTCAAGGCACTGCTCACCACATATCAGTGCAATAAAGCAATAAAGAACGAGAAATAAAATAAAAAGGAAAATAAAATAGGAGGATTGGCTATATGAAATTTAAATTTATTGTAAGCAAACAAAACTCTGGATAACATTTATCATTTTAGACTTCAATTTGCAACAAATAAACTTAAATATGATTTTAAAATCCTTAAATATCATGTATTCAAGTATTTAAATCATTATTGCATGCAATATTACTAAATAATCATGTTATATCAACAACCTACACAATGAACGAGTGAATAAAACCTCACATAAAAAGAATGCACAAAAGGAAAAGAAAGAAATAGATATTATTAAATAAAAATGCTCACAATCACAATGAACAACACCATTGTAGCAAGTACATTATGGCCGTAAAAAGGAATAAGTCTTCATCTCCATCCCACCATCCTTCAATCTGCCCAAAAAGCTCTAGAAAGAAACCCTTACATTCTCTTCTATATTTCTGGGAATTTGCTTCCCATTTTGTTCTCGTAAGTTCCCAAATAAAATTACAGTAATAATAATAATAATTTTGCCTAAATGAATTATTTATCTCATCTTCTTAATTAATTTTTGCTAAAATCCTCTTGTAATAAACTTTTTAATAGTTTTCCTACATTAAAAATAAAATATATGAATTAGTTCTTTAATATAATGATAAATGAAATTTAAATATAAACTTACCTTTTTCCCCATAAAATCATTTTACGTAAATATATAAGATGAATTTAATTTTTACCTTCACTAGAATATAGTGAAATTTTTTCTAACTCTAAGGTAGCATTACGTTAAAAAGATATTTACTATGTAAATTGACTTTTGAAACATCCAACTTGAAAACAATTTCAAATTATAAAAAGTTATTGATAAATATTTTTCAACGCTCCTCCCATGCTAGAAATGAATTCAAGCATGTACAGTTACTACATTCAAGATAAAATTATGAGTTTGAAATGAAATCCGATGTTAAGTTTTCAATTCCATTTTGATATCAAATTTAAGTAGAAATTTTAAAAACAAATAATATATAAAATTGTAGTAATACATAAACTATGTAATATATTTAAATATGAAATTTATATTTCAAATTATATATATATTAAAACTTTTATATATTATATATATCCAATCTCACTATATACCATACAAAAATAAATAGACATTAAACTTGTTTATATATAATATGAATTCAAAATTCGTTGAAGACGTGGGCCAAATGCATTTTAAATCATCGACGTATAAGTGATAGAGGGTGGTTGGGTGCAAACTTGGCTGGAGGTTACACCTAATCCACAAGCCCGATGGCTTACACGCAGCATATGTCTTTTGAAGATTTGAATTTTGAAAGAGTATCACTATTCATTATTTTGTGGAGGCATACTTAAAGAGTGTTATTCTCTTAAATCGTGTGGGAGGCATTGTTTAATCTAACTATATTTCAAATGTTATATATATCAAATCTAACTAGGTGATAACTCATACTTTTAAATGAGTGATTCTTTGGGAAGGGATCATATCTAAAAGTCATAGTCTAACCAGGCTGTTTTTTGCTTTGAAAATCATGGAAATTTCAGCCATATTTTCATAAAATCTAGTAGGGATTTTTGTAAATTCAAGTTATAGTTGTCAAATTTCAAGATTTTAGGTGCTCCAAATGTTTTTGATGGTGTTGAATCCATTTCCAGCATCAAAAACATGATTCAAACACTACCACTGCATTTTTTTTTAATCTTTTACCCATATTCCAACAATTCCTCCAGCTTAATAAACGACTCTGGTCTCAAATGTTTTATCAAATCCGACTAAGTGATTACTCATACTTATAAATAGTTACTCATAATTTTAAATGAGTGCTTTTGAAACTTCAGTGGCATGGAAGGTATGAAGGAGTGGTAGTTTAGGTTAACTAATTATATTATTTATAATTTAATTCAATTGTCTTTGGAATGTCATGAGGGTGGCTATTAGGATATGGTGTGGGAGGTAAGTAATTTAATATTTTTTATTATTTTATTATTTTTATTTTTCGTTTATTTTATTTTATTTAGTTTTTTTCATGTTTTGTATTATTTATTTATTTTATTAATATTTCCTTTTATATTACATTTAATCCATTTGTATATGTAATTATTAGGTTGATATTGCATTTTAATTACTTTTTATAATTATTAAATGTTGTATTTATTTAATTTGTATTTTTAATTATTAAATTAAATTATTTTAAATTTATTTAATTTTATGTTTATAATTATTATAATGATAATTAATAAATTTATAGTTATAAAGTTTTTTGTCATTATTAAGTTAGGATTAAAAGTTCAAATAGTGATCTTTTACAAGTTATAATGATCATTGTAATGTCAAATCCAATGCAAGGCAAACGTGAAGGTTTATGAAGGTGATTTTTTTATCGTGTGAGATAGTCATATAATGAGGGAGACACATGACGAAACTAACAGAAAGAACCAAATTATAATTGGGGTCAAATTTGGTAACAACGGAATCCATATAATATCTCTCTCTTGGAAAACTTAGGAGATAAAGGTTGTCACAAAGGTGTTGGAATCTCAGTTGGGAGGTTGGTGGTTCATTGCCTCAGATGTTCATGTTTGTTTAGGGGGTCTCATTATAGGGTGGGAACCCCATAAATTCCTTACACAAAATGCCTAGAGTATCTTCTATGGGTTGGGGATCGAAGTTTTTTCTTTAGAGTTATAGGCTCCTTTTAGTTTTATTAACCTATATGGGCCTTGTGAAGGGAGAACGTAATTCTGGAATAATTTTTTTGGGTTAAAGGTGATGGAAGCTAAAAATATGATCATCAGAGGGGATCTAATACTCTCCCTAGGCGATGTTAGGTCTTGGGGGCCCAAGGCTAGAATAAACAACCTTTCAAATTTCTTTGTTAGTAAGCTAGCAGAAAAAAATTATTGTTGGATATTAACCCGATATAACTTAAACCTATGTCAAGAAATTGCTGCATTGGAGAGGTTCAAATTGCAAAAAGTATGGATAAATTTCTGGTTGTTGAAGCAATGGTGGAGCATTTCAATAACCTTCAACAGTGGGTAGGATCTAGGGGGAGTCAGATCATTCACCTATCCTATTGGAATTTAAATATTATGGCCCAAAGCCTCACAGTTCATTCAAATTAAATTCTACATGGATAAAAGATGAAGAGTTTGTCAATTTCTTCAAAGATGGTTGGCCCCCCTACAATTCAAATAATGGATCTTCAGTTGTTTAGTGTATAATTTCCACGAAATTCTAATCTGCTAATATGAACAATCTTAAAATAAATTTTCCTTTCACATAGACTCAGAATTTCTCTACCAGATAGTAGCGGAATAGAATAAGAATAATTGCACAAAAATTCACACAATTGGCAACACAATTTTCTAGGGAACCCAACAGGGAAAACCCTCATTTGCTTTAGAATTTTATTGAAGAATAATAAGTTATAGACCTCTTACAACCAACTTGTCTCAATCAGAAAATACAATATTCTATTTTCCTTAAACTAGGATTGAAACACCTGCTAGAATGCTAATCTACTCCTAAAAAACTATTCAAACCCCAGCTCCTAAATCTATGTTCATTCCTTAGAAAATATGCCCCTATTTCCTAGCACATTCTCAATGCCAAAAAATGACATTTTCCTCATATTTTTCAGCACACTTCTCAAGGTTTCCTTCCTTCTCAAACTCGCATAAGAGAAAACTTCTTGCCTCATTCCTCTCACAAGCTCACTTGCTCACAAACTTGTGCTCAAGAAATCATTATTATAAATTGCGCCTTTCATATTCTTATAAGAAATTTGATTTGGCTATTAGTGAGTTTCTAAATTAGGAAGTCGAACTAGAGCTTTTCTAGTTAACAAAAGTCATTACACTTAGTTAACTGGATTGTCCTAAAATTTAGGAGGCTAACTCTACTTTAACATTTAGTTCCCAATTTATCTCACACTAGAGAATCAAGAACTCGGCCTTCAATTTCAACACATCAATTAAATGCATCCTAATTCGTCCTAATTTTTAGGGACTAATTCCTAAATTATAGGAACTTGTCCTAATTTTAGGGAATCTCCTAATTTTTAGGAAATCGAGTATGACAAAGAAGAAACTCGAATTTCACTCCTTAAATTTAAGGAACAAATCAAGGAATCATCTTCTCGCTACTATTTTCAACATTCCCTCTTAGTGAGGAAGGTGTTCATGGAAGAACCTCGTCTACCTGGATCTATCTCCAACACTACCATGTTTTTCTCTACTACAATTTCTCCCTCTAAAATAGAAGACTTCTTCTGCAGAGCCTATTTTGAAAACTTGTTATTTCCCATCATGTTCTGTGAGTCCATAATCTGCCACTGTAAATGATCACAACTCCTTTTGTGTCACTGAACTTTGGCTCACTAATCTACGCACTAGTAAGCCTTTAGCTCCACTAATAATTCTTCTCATTCAGTCTTCCGAATATGACCTCTTATCAGTGGTTTTTCCATCTTCAACCCATTGAACAAGGGATCCACAACTCTACCTCCTAACAACTCATTAGTCCGTTAATGATCAATGTACATGAGGACTTCAAGGATTTCCCACTTGTCAAGATTTTGGTTGCTCTAGAATGTTGCTCCTAGGGCACACAAATCTTCCTTGTTACCAATGACACATCAACCATGTTTTCACTCTCCTTAGGGCCTCCAAAACTTCACACATACATCCAACTCTTTGACTGGTATAGGGCTTCCAAATCAAACATTAACAGTCCATACACTTACTATTCTTAGGATGCTTTAGATATCTATCAAAACACCTATGATGCTTTCACTCAACTTATGTTGATTTTTGTTTTGTTCCCACGCTCCGATACCATATAGAATTTCCATGAAATTTTGATCTGCTAATATGAATAGTCTGAAAATAAATTTTCTTTTCACATAGACTCAAAATTTCTCTACCAAATAGCAGTGGAATAGAATAGAAATAATTTCACAAAAATCACACAATAGACAACGCATTTTTTTAGGGAACCCAACAGGGAAAACACTTGCTTTCTTCATAATTTTATTTAAGAATAATAAGCTACAAATATCTCAAAAACATATTGTCTGAATTAGAAAATATAATATTTTGTCTGAATTAAACTAGGTTTGAAACACCTACTAGAATGTTGATCTTCTCTTCGAAAACTGTGCAAACCTGAGCTCTTAAATCTACGTGCATTCCTTAGGAAATATGCCCCTACTACCTAGTGCATTCATAACTCCAAAAAATAGGATTTTCCTCCTATTTTTAAGTGCACTTCTGAAGGCTTCCTTCCTTCTCCAACTCACAAGAGAGAAAACTTCTTGGCTCGTTCCTCTCACAAGCTCACTTACTCACAAACGTGTGCTCAAGAAACTATGATTAAAAATTGTGCCTTTGATCTTCTTATAAGAAATTTGATTTGGCTATCGTTAATGAGTTTCTAAATTAGGAAGTTGAATTGGAGCTTTTATAGTTAACAAAAGTCAATACACTTAGTTAAATGGATCCTCCTAAAATTTAGGAGGCTAACTCCACTTAAACATTTAGTTCCTAATTTAACTCACACTAGAGAATCAAGAACTCAATATTTAATTTCAACCCATCGGTTAAATGCATCCTAATTTTTAGGGACTAATTCCTAAATTATAGGTACCTATCCTAATTTATAGGGAATCTCCTATTTTTTAGGAAATCGAGTATTTAAAAGAAGAAACTTGAATTTGACTCCTTGAATTATGGCACAAATCAAGGAATCTTTTTATCGCTACTATTTTCAACACTCCCTCTTAGTGAGGAAGGTGTTCCAAGAAGAACCTCGTCCACTTGGATCTATCTCCAACACTACCATGTTTTCCGCTTCTGTAGTTTCTCCCTCTGAACTAGAATACTTCCCTACTTTAGTATGTGGAGTTTGTTCTGAAGACATATTATTTCCCCTCATGTTCTATGAGTCCATAATTTTCTACTATCAATGATCACAACTCCTTTCGTGTCATTGAACTTTGGCTCACTGATCTACCCACTAGCAGGCCTCTAGCTCCACTAAGAAGTCTACTTATTGGGTCTTTCGATATTCCCTCTTATCAGCGGTTTGGCCATCTACAGCCCACTAAACTAGGGATCCACAACTCTTCCTCCTAACATCTCATTAGCCTTTCAATGGTCACTATACATGAGGACTTCAAGGACTGTCCACTTGTCAAGATTTTGGCTGCTCCAGAATGTTGCTCCTGGGGCACACAAATATGCCTTGTTATCAGTGACATCAACCATATTTTCACTCTCCTTATGGCCTCCAAAAATTCCCACACACATTAAACTCTTTGACTGATATAGGGCTTGCAAATGAGCCATTAATAGTTCATAAACTTATTATTCTTAGGTTTTCTTTATATCTCTATCAAAACACCTATGATGTTTGCATTCAAGTTACGTTGATTTTTGTTTTATTCCCATGGTCCGATACCAAGTAGAATTTCGAGGAAATTATGATTTTCTAATATGATTAGTCTGAAAACAATTTTTATTTTCACATAGAATCAAAATTTCTCTACGAAATAGTAGTGGAATAGAACATAAATAATTGCACAAAAAATCACACAATAGACAACACAATTTTCTAAGGAACCCAACAGAGAAAATACTTTCTTTCTTCATCATTTTATTGAAGAATAATTAGCTACGGATCTCTTACAACCAGATTATCTCAATTAGAAAATACAATATTTTTTTAACTTAAACTAGGCTTGAAACACCTGCTAGAATGTTGATTTGCTCCTCAAAAACTGTGCAAAATTGAGATCCTAAATCTATGTGCATTCCTTAGGAAATATGCCCATATTTCCTAGCACATTCCCAACCCAAAAAATAGAGATTTCCTCCTATTTTTTAGCACACTTCTCATGGCTTCCTTCCTTCTCCAACTCACACAAGAGAAAAATTCTTGGCTCATTCATATCACAAGCTCAATTTCTCACAAACTTGTGCTCAAGAAATTATGGTTACAAATTGTGTCTTTGATTGTCTTATAAGCAATTCAATTTGTCTATTATTAGTGAGTTTCTAAATTAGGAAGTCAAATTGGATATTTTCCAGTTAACAAAAGTCAATACAGTTAGTTAACTAGATCCTTCTAAAATTTAGGAGGCTAACTCCACTTGAACATTCAATTCCCAATTTAACTCACACTAGAGAATCAAGAACTAGGCCTTCAATTTCAACACATCAATTAATTACATCCTAACTCATCCTAATTTTTAGGGATTGATTCCGAAATTATAGGAACTCATCCTAATTATAGATAATCTCATAATTTTTAGGAAATTGAGTATGAAAAAGAAGAAACTTGAATTTGACTCCTTGAATTAAGGCACAAATCAAGGAATTACTTTCTCGCTACTATTTTCAACACTTAGTAATTTGAAGAAAACCTTAAGTGGGTTAAGGGTACAAAGCCTATATATTGGGCGAAGATGAAAGGAAGAAAAGAGGAGGAGGAGCTTGTGTACATTGAGAGGGAGATTATCATTGACTCTGATTCTAGAGAAGGGGGATTTCTAAATGCAAAATTTAGGGAAGCTCTGGTTCATTTAGAATGTTGCGGAAAGGCCATCCTAGAGGTGCAAGAAGCCTCTGGAGATTGAAAATAAGAGCTATTTGGCTTGAAGGAGGGTACAAGAACACTGAATTCTTCCAATATTATGCTGTGGGAAGGAAGCTATGAAATACAATATGGAATCTTCAAGATGGGGTGGGGAGGTCTCAAATTTTGATGGCCATGCTTCCTTAGGAAGATATCAATTTAAAAAAAAAAACATTAAGGAGCTTGCAAGGGCTAGTACCGCTGAAGTCATTTGGTTGGCACAATTATTCCCTAAGTATGTGGATGATGATGGAAATGAATCCATGGTGGAAGAAGTCTATGAAGAAGATTTGAATACTATTTGGTTAGTTTTCATAAATATAAAAGTCTAGGGCCGAATGGGTGGGGGGTTGAGTTTTTTGAGGGATTTTTTGAGGTTATTAGCAAGGATCTATTGTGATTTTGAAATGAATCTAGAGGGGAAGGTAGAGTCTTGCAAACTTCAACTCTACCTCCATATCCCTTATTCCAAAAACTAACAAGTCTTCCTCCTTTGAAGGCTTTCATTCTATATCACTTTGCAACTATGTCTACAAGGTCAACTACAAAATTCTCACTAGAATATTAAAGCCCATTCTATCAACAGCTATATCAAAAGAGAAATTTGTTTTTCTAGATCGTAGGTATATTCATGAAGCCATTGGGGTGTCCCAAGAAGGTCTTCACAGTATCAAAACCCTTAGATTAAAAGGAGTTGTAATAAAAATCGATCTCTCAAAAGCCTATAATCATGTGAGATGGATGTATATTAGACTACTTCTCACTCACATGGGTTTTTGTATTGACTTTATTAATTGGGTTATGGGCTAAATTAGATCGGTCTATTTTGTTGTTTTGATAAATGGGTCTGCCTCCCCCTTTTTGCATGCATGGATAGGCTCGAGACAAGGTTGCCCCGTGTCCCATTTATTGTTTATGTTAGTTGCGGAATGTCTCAGTTTCCTACTAGAAGATGCTAAATGTAGAGGGGAATTCCAGGGTGCAATTATTTCCAATTATCTTGCTATTACCCATTTATTGTTTGTTGATGTTACACTAATATTCTATAATGGTTGTGTATGAGATGTGGCTAAATTATATGAGATAATTGACATGTTTGAGAAAGTCATTGGAATGGTTGTAAATGTCAAGAAACTTTATTTTCAGAATCTCAAGATTGTTTTCTAGTTTCAGATGCTAGAGATGAAAGTAGGTTTAAAATACCTGGGTTTTCATTTAAAACCAAACTGCTAGAATAAGGAAGACTGGATGTGGTTAACTGCAAAAATCTAGAAAAGACTAAAAGGATGGATCTTAAGGTGGTTATCAAGAGCGGGAAGGCTAGTACTAGTGAAATTGGTGCTAGAATCCATTCTTATGTTCTATATGTCAGTGACATGGATCCCACAAGAAGTACTAGAAAAAGTTAAAATAATCTATTTCAAATTTCTATGGTCTAGAAAAAAATATCACTTTGTCCTTCCCTAGGTTAAATGGAATTGTATTTCTATGCCTAAATTACTTGGTGTATGGAGCCTTAAAAACATTTTTATGTTCTCAGAGGATCTGCACCAAAATGTGGATGGAGACTTTTTTCCAATCACAACCTATGGACTATTATTGTTTTACAGAAGTATATTCACCCTTTCTCATTGGAAGACTAGGTTAGCTTGAGAGACAAGAGACATTTTAATATATCTATCATTTGGCATGTAGTTATCAACTTCTTCGATCTTATTACATTGGGTCTTGTGTGGAAGATGGGAAATGGTCTAAACGCGAGATTGGGTTAGGATCCTTATCTAGGTAGTGGTCAAAACCATCATTAGCCTCATGATTTTATTGATCAGCTTAGATAGAGGTTTCTCTTTCCTTTCCCACATTGATAACCAAAATCATACTTCTCTCTAGTGTCAAGGGTGGTTATTAGCTAAAAATCCATAGATTGATTAGGAATATTGCAAAATATGGAAGAGTTTCTTGGATTCCTAGCTTGATGTAGCTCACATGAGACTCTCCAAAGATGAGGATGATTTGATTTGGGCTCATTCTCTGATGGGAATATATACTCCCAAGTTTGGATATATTCATCTAAATGTGGCTATTGTTGAAAAGGAGGGGGAGTGTTCATGGAGAGGTGTGTGGAAGATAAAGACTTCGACCAAATCTCGCCCTTTTATGTGGTGTTTACTTGATAATGAAGTTCCTACTTAGAAAATGTGCAGAAGAATCATAAGGTCAGACCTGTTTGGTGCCCATTATGTAAATCAAATAGTGAATCCATTGAGAATATATTTTTCGAATTCCCTTTCCTTTGTCAGGACTAGTATATATGCAATGCTATTCTTGGCCAAGTTTCTATGCGACAAGGTCCTTCTTTTGAGGAGAGGTGGAAAATTTGTATACAAAATAAGAATACCAAACTATTTGTAGGTTTTATCCTTCTATAGAAATTACCTACAAAAAAATTCTTAAAAATAGACAATAAACAATGGCGAGAGCATAAAAAATAAAACAGATATACCCAGATATTTTCCCCTGGATCCGAAAATCGGGACTAACAGATTGATTTTTTATTATATTTCTTTCAATGTTACAATACATATATGTACACGTCGAAGCATTCATAAACCCCTAATACATTATCCCTATATTAGAACATAATTGTAGTTCCCTTTACTAGATCTACAAAACACCATGGGCAGAAAACCATCATGCCCAAAACCATGTGTAATCCCTGTGCAAAACCATAGGTAGGTCTGCCCACCTAATATAGGGTCCGAAAAATAAATCCTGGGGCACTGCCCCAGAACCCATGCATGGGGGGCTACCACCCTCCTGTAACCCCCGTGCTATGCCCAACGCAACGAAGGGGAGGTTGGACGCCCCCCCTCTAATCCCTCGGCTTCGCGTGTGGGACTAGTCGTGGAAAGAATATAACACACACCCAACACTATTTTGAGCTTTTCGCCTACTTACATGTTGGGGTGTTTGGTTGGATCGAAACAAAGATATATTTCAAAATAGGTCTTATTTTCTAGAGCGAGTGGTTGTTGAAGCTTTGGCTATTTTTTTCAACCCATGTTTTCTCCTCAGAATAGAATTGTGATTCCAGAAAAAGCAGACAAATCTTAGTCATGGGATTTCTTTGATGGGGCTAAACAGGGGGATTATCATCAGTGTGGAGGATCTTCTATTACACCTATCTAAACAACATTGTTACAAAATCAACATGTGGATTAGGATGGGAACAAACAATTTGGCCAAATATTAACTTGTCGTTCTTTATTGGCTTTTGCAAGAGAAAAGGGATGTGATCATCTTCAAGTTTTTGGTGATTCTTGATTGGTCATTAAATGCGTTAATAAGATTCAACAATTCCATAGTATACATCTAGCTCATATTCTAGAAAAGTTGCAAAGGATCGAGATTGCTTGTGTATTTTTTCTTGTATTCACACCTACAGGGACCAAAATAGGGAAGTATATAGGCTTTCTAAGGAAGGCCTTCAGTTGGATTGTGGGATATGGAAAATTAAGGAAGTCATAAATGATGAAAATTTCAAATTTTATCACAGACCTTACATGGATGAAAATAATGCCCAATTTTAGTCCCATGTTTTCTACAACTAAATATTTTTGATGGATAATGTTGTGACACAATTTATGATATTTTTTGGAGCCTTTCAAGCTATTTCTCTTGGATTTAAGAAAAAAAAAATGTGGGTAAATTTATCCATCCATTTTTCTAGACTATTGCAGTCCACCATGGTCAAAGGAGGTACATATGTTTATTTTCTGGTCATTTTTTCTTTTTTTATTCATTGAATGGATCTGGGTAGATCCTCTTGAATCAAAAATTGGTTGTGTTTGTGAAAAATGTAATTTTGTTTACCATATAAATGAAATTACGAATTTCTTCCTCAAAAATAAAAATAAAAATTAGTAATAACAAAAAAAATCAATGTTAGCCATAAATAAAATCTTTAATTTTGACCTTAATTTTAAATCAACTTTATATTGAGAGATAAAGTAATTGAAAGTAAAAAAAATATATATATCTTTTTAGTATGATGAAATATATAATTCCTTCACTACTTAATATGGATTTGAAACTAACCTACAACGTGGGGCTTTTTGGTGATTGGGTGTTCTATTGGGTGTGATTGGGTGTTTTGTTAAGCTCATCGGTTCAAACCCCGTGGGTGAGCCCGTGACGGGTAACTCTAGCTTACCTTGTTCAGTATGGCTTGCAGTTTATTACAATGGGCCAGGAGAGTTTTTTGTGGTAGTGGTGTGAAGTGGTCATGGGTGGTAGCTATGATTATATGGTTCTGGTTACTGATTTTGCTCTTGACTAAGAAAAATGGAGTCGATAGATGGCATGTAAAAATAATATTATTGGTACCCGGATTTGGGTGTATAATGTGGCGTGCAGATCGACAACGGCATCGAAGGGAGGTGCGTGGCTCATCACTAATGCCATCCGGCCTCGCGTGAGGAATGAATTAATGAACTAGGACTACAAATTAAATGTTGCATTAACACAGCACCCCACCGCCCTTCAGTTAAACAATTTAATTGTAATGGCGCTTTGTTGGTTCTTCATTCTGGCTCCTCCCTTGTGCTTAAGTTGTTCCAGTGAGACTAATGCCCCTGGCTCTCGTGAAGATTAGTACACTGTCAAGCTTAGGCTCAAAACGCTGCCATTCATCAATGCATCCATCTTCCTTTTAATCAGTCTTGCACCATCCTCTGTAGATCCCTCTCTATCTCCTCCATTGTTGTTTGTTCCGCTCCTCTTGTAAACCTCAAAATGCCCAGAGTTCGCTCAAGGATGAGCTGCAGGAGAGGCAGCTCCCGTGGCCATGTCTACCGCTAGCCATCCTCCACGACCTCGGAACCTTCATCTGATGCTTTAGAATTCAGCTTTAATAGATACCCTGTAACCAGAAGTGGTCGTGGCAGAGGAAGAGGGAAAATTATCACCGAAGCTTGCTCTTACCACTCCCAATCACACACGGCTCGCTTCTGCTTCCCCTGCTCCCTTGGCAACTCTTCCGACATAGCGTTAGTTACCGTTGAGCTATGTGAAGACACTGTTGGTTCGGGGGTTGTTGGTCCAGGTGCTCCCTTGGAGCCAAAGATAGCAGACAAGAACGATTCCACATAGACGGAAAGTACTCAGTGAAAGGATCCAGGCGACTCAGCAAATCAGGAAACTTCCATTCACACCAGTCCTAGCGCTCTTGCAGGGGGTGGTTCTTCAGGCAAAGAAGGCAAACCCTCTGACTCAGAAGATCATGACCAATTCGGCTACCGCATTATTGAGGAATCGCCTCCAACCTCGCTTGATGATTGAACAGGTCTGCACCTTCTGTTTTTGCTCCGCAGTTGTAAGAAGACGTCTTATTCTCTTAGAATCCAAAGTCATTTCTTGTCTCACAATTATCAGTATCAAGTCTTTTGCTAATATTGACTTGCCGATTTCCCCTGCGTGGGCGGCATTCTCCAGTTTTTTGGTTACTGTCATGATCACTGTTTACGGTCTCTTTCCTCTTGGATTTTGCATTGGGCAATATGTTTATGGGTCCTCATTCGGTCATGGAAAGGCTGTGTAGTTTTGAGTTTTTGACCAGTTCCAAACACTCTGTCCCGGTTTTCAGTTACAGTTACCAAACACATCAAGTTTCAAAGCAAGTCACTATGAGGGATTTCTGGTCAGGTTTTCATGTGATTTTTTGTAAGCATGCCTTCTTTGAGGCTAGAACTCTCGAGGCCTCTGTCTCTCTGTAATTATATTTTGTATCAATATAGGAGTAGCCAAATTCAGAAAAAAATAAAAAATAAAAAATCAATAAAAATAAAAATAAAATAAATAAATAAATAATAAATAAACAAAACAAAATAAACAAATAAATAAATAATTAATAATAATATAATAATAATAATAATAATATTGGTATTACATGATGTCTAATTCGTTCTATGTTTAGTTAACATGTAAATTTAAGGCAATATATTAATAACATAAAATTATTTTAATATCCATAAATAAATATTTCAATATCCATAGTAAATAACTTAATTTTATATATTCAATATCCATATTAAACAAAACATCATTGGCACCATGGTTGCAAGCTTTGTAACCCTAGCCCTTGACTGGTATGCACCTGGTTGTTCCAACACCTTGGAAACAGCCTTAACAATAGATCAATCTATATTTAGGCACTTGATCTCCACCATGATACCCCCAATATGACAACTTGTCCCTCATATTCAAGCAAAAACTCTTGGCAACTCATTAGGACCGACTTGGGCCATTACCAATTGGCTTTTTTCATGTGATATGGAGTTTTTCAAAGTAGTGGCGTCACAACTAATGGCCAAAAGAAGGCCAGTAACTAATATGCTAGCAAATAATTGACTCAACTTCGGTTATATTTCTTAAGGTATTAAAAGGCATTGGAGGATTACATCGTAGCCTAGACAATCCCCAAATCAAGCAGCACGGTGGGTAGAGACTTGCTTGATCTATTCCTTTCTCTTAGGAAACAAATATGGCCCGATCCTAGGGGATACCTATCGCTAGATTTATTATACACTTAGATATCAAAGCCCCCACTTTTATCAAGCTTTTCCCGCCCCCAAGATGAGTTTACTAATTCAGATCTGGAGAATTTCTTGATCTTGGTGAAACCAATCTCAATGGGATTCTTTTATTTGCAAGTTAGGAACTTAGATCTTGTTTCCTCTCCTTTAATGAGGATACATGAGAAGGTGAAAATCCCTCATGGATATTTTTGACTCTTTTATGGAGGTCGACATATCCAGGATTGAAACCCCCTTAGAGAATACGACATAACCAAGGATACCTTGATTCACATTGTAGCAAGAGTTTGAGGTGGAGCTAAATGGGGGGTGGATCCTCCTCAAACCCACCAATATCCTTTAAGGACATTCTAAAACTAGGGCCTTCTTCACAAAACCATAGATATCTCTCTGGACCTACATTCGTGGTGGAACAGATAGTTGAAACCCCTTCTCTTGAAGTGGATAATATTGTGTGTAAATTCATAGCTAAAAATTATGAACAATAAGCAATTGTCTGTCATTTCAATGGTTTTTGGTCTACTTCATAAGCTCTTTAGGAGTGGGTACACCATAATTGGTCTCAGGATACTGTGATACAATTATGCTCAAAAGCGTTTTTAGTTATGCTTTTTCAAATGTTAGAGGACTAACAAAAGGTTTTTGACCAGGGACCCTACTTTTGGGGCTAGCTGAAACTCTCCTTTCAACCTTGGTTTTTGGATTTTAATCCTCTCTCTATGTCAAATATATAAACTCCAATATGGGTAAGGCTCCCCAAGTTTCCCATCCATATGACACACCTAATTACCTTAGAAAACTTGAGAAACTTACTAGGTCTCTTCATCAAAGTTGACCTTGATAGAATTGCAAAAGGAATTATCACATTTGTTTGCATATGTGTCAAAGTGGACCTCAGTAAAGAATTGTTTGAAAAAATACTCCTCAAATGGAGAGGTAGGGTTTATTCACAACCAGTGGATAATAAAACTTTTTGTCATAGGATTTGTCACTAGCTCGGCTACCTTTAAAATTCCTGCCCATATTTGTAAGGTTCCTCTTCACACCTGGATTCTAGGAAGAAGAATCGTGGATGGAAAGATCCATAAGGAACCAAATCCACCATGGCATAAGGTCCAGATAACTCTCAAAAATGAAATTCACCTGCTACCAACATTGCTCCTTCAAACTCTACTCAAACTCATTGATCTGAAATCGATCATAAACTAAAACTGAAGTAGAATTGATTAATTGCCAACAGTGAATTGATTTTTAACCTTAAGTGATGAATGTGGAAGAGTGAAGGAAAGCAATTGATTGAAGATTGAATCAATAACTTAAGAAAGATAATTAATCTTGAATTTGCAGAATAAAATAGAGATAGAAGACAACAAACATTGATTACAGACTTCGGCCCTGATGGACTACGTTTCCGGGTTTACTTTCAAGATGGGTGTCCGCTTTATTAGGATTGATTGAAAAAGATCTTTTACAAAGCAAAAATACCAAACTAAATGTGCACACAGGCACTTCTGGTCTCTGTTAATAGGAAGCTCTCTCTCCTGGCCTATGATCGTGTCATATGGATGTATATTAGACTACTTCTCACTCACATGGGTTTTTGTATTGACTTTATTAATTGGGTTATGGGCTAAATTAGATTGGCATATTTTGTTGTTTTCATAAATGGGTCTGCCTCCCCCTTTCTCCATGCATAGATAGGCTTGATACAAGGTTGCCCCATGTCCCATTTATTGTTTATGTTAGTTGCGGAATGTCTCAGTTTCCTAGTAGAAGATGCTAAATGTAGAGGGGAATTCCAGGGTGCGGTTACTTCCAATTATATTGCTACTACCCATTTATTGTTTGTTGATGTTATACTAATATTCTGTAATGGTTGTGTATGATATGTGGCCAAATTATATGAGATAATTAACATGTTTGAGAAATTCATAGGAATGGTTGTAAATGTCAAGAAACTTTATTTTCAAAATCTCAAGATTGTTTTCCTGTTTCAGATGCTAGAGATGGAAGCAGATTTAAAATACTTGGGCTTTCATTTAAAACCCAACAGTTAGAATGAGGAAGAATGGATGTGGTTAGCTGCAAAAATCTAGAAAAGACTAAAAGGATGGATCTTAAGGTGGTTATCAAGAGTGGGAAGGTTAGTACTAGTGAAATTGGTGCTAGAAGCCATTCTTATGTTCTCTATGTTAGTGGCATGGATCCCACAAGAAGTACTAGAAAAAGTTAAAATAATCTATTTCAAATTTCTTTGGGCTATAACAAAATATCACTTTGTCCTTCCGTAGGTTAAATGGAATTGTATTTCTATGCCTAAATTACTTGGTGGCTGGGGCCTTAAAAACATTTTTATGTTCTCAAAGGATCTGCACCAAAATGTGGATGGAGACTTTTTTCCACTCACAACCTATGGACTATTATTGTTTTATAGAAGTAGATTTTCCCTTTCTCATTGGAAGACTAGGTTAGTTTGAGAGACAAGCCACGTTTCAATATATCTATCATTTCGCATGCAGTTATCAACTTCTTTGATCTTATTACAGTGGGTTTTATGTGGAAGGTGGGAAATGGTCTGAATGAGAGATTGGGTTAGGACCCTTATCCAGGTAGCGGTCAAAACCATCATTAGCCTCATGATTTTATTGATCATCTTAGAGATAAAGGTTTCTCTTTCCTTTCCCATGTTGATAACCAAACTCATACTTCTCTCTAGTGTTAGGTGTGGTTATTAGCTAAAAATCAAAAGATTGATTAGGAATATTGCAAAATATGGAAGAGTTTCTTGGACTCCCAGCTTGATGTAGCTCACATGAGACTCTCCCAAGATGAGGATGATTTGATTTGGGCTCATACTCTGATGGGAATATATACTCCCAAGTTTGGGCATATTCATCTAAATGTGGCTATTGTTGAAGAGGAGGGGAAGTGTTGGTGGAGAGGTGTGTGGAAGATAAAGATCTCAACCAAATCTTGCCCTTTTATGTGGTGTTTATGTGATAAGGAAGTTCTAGGAAAATGTACAGAAGCATCATAAGATTAGACCTGTTTGGTGCCCATTATGTAAATCAAATGGTGAATCCATTGAGAATATATTTTTCGAATTCCCTTTCTTTTGTCAAGATTGGTATATATGCAACGCTATTCTTGGCCAAGTTTCTATGAAACAAGGTCCTTCTTTTGAGGAGAGGTGGTGAATTTGGATACAAAATAGGAATACCAAACTATTTGTAGGTTTTAACCTTGTATAGAAATTACTAACAAACAAATTCTTAAAAATAGGAAATAAACAATGGCGAGAGCATAAAAAATAAAATAGATATACCCAGAGATTTTTCCCTGGATCCAAAAACTGGGACTAGTAGATTGATTTTTAATATTTCTTTCAATGTTACAATACATATATATACATGTCGAAGAATTCATAAACCCTAATACATTAACCCTATATTAGAACATAATTGTAGTTCCCTTTACCAGATCTACAAAATACCATGGGCAGAAAACCATCATGCCCAAAACCATGTGTGAAATCCATGCGCAAAACCATAGGTAGGTGGTCCCCAAACCCCATGCATGGGGGGCTAGCATCCTCCTATAACCCCGCTTCTATGCTCGATGCAACAAAGGGGAGGTTGGTCGCCCCCCCTCTAATCCCCCGATTTCACGTGTGGGGCTAGTCGTGGAAAGAATATAACACACACCCAACACTATTTCGAGCTTTTCCCATACTTACATGTTGGGTTGTTTGGTTGGATCGAAACAAAGATATATTTCAAAAAAGGTCTTATTTTCTAGAGCGAGTGGTTGCTGAAGCTTTGGATATTTTCTTCAACCCATGTTTTCTCCTCATAATAGAATTGTGATTCCAGAAAAAGAAGAAAAATCTCAGCCATGGGGTTTCTTTGATAGGACTAAACAAGGGGATGATCATCAGTGTGGAGGATGCTCTATATTACACCTATCTAAATGACATTGTTACAAAATCAACATGTGGATTAGGATGGGAACAAACAAATTGGCCAAAATATTAACTTGTCATTCTTTATTGGCTTTTGCAAGAGAAAAGGGATGTGATCATCTTCAAGTTTTTGGTGATTCTTGATTGGTCATTAAATGCGTTAATAATATTCAAAAATGCCATAGTATACATCTAGCTCATATTCTAGAAAAGTTGCAGAGGTCAAGCTTTCTTGTGTATTTTTTCTTGTATTCACACCTATAGGGACCAAAATAGGGAAGTATATAGGCTTTCTAAGGAAGGCCTTCAGTTGGATTGTGGGATACGGAAAATTAAGGAAGTCATAAATGATCAAAATTTCAGATTTTATCATAGACCTTATATGGATGAAAATAATGCCCAATTTTAGTCCCATGTTTTTCTACAACTAAATATTTTTTAAGTATAATGTTGTGACACAATTTATGATATTTTTTGGAGCCTTTCAAGCTATTTCTCTTGGATTTTTTTAAATAAAATGTGGGTAACTTTATCCATCCATTTTTTTGGACTATTGCATTCCCCCATGGTCAAATGAGGTACATATGTTTATTTTCTGGTCATTTTTTCTTTTTTTAATCATTGAATGGATCTGGGTAGATCCTCTTGAATAAAAAATTGGTTGTGTTTGTGAAATATGTAATTTTGTTTACCATATAAATGAAATTACAACTTTATTCCTCAAAATATTAATAAAAATTAGTAATAACAAAAAAAATCAATGTCAACCATAAATAAAATCTTTAAATTCAACCTTAATTTTAGATCAACTTTATATTGAGAGATAAAGTAATTGAAAGTAAAAAAAAAAAAACTTTTTAGTATGACGAAATATATAATTCCTTCACTACTTAATATGGATTTGAAAATAACCTATAGCATGGGGCTTGTTGGTGATTGGGTGTTCTACTGGGTGTGATTGGGTGTTTTGTTAAGCTCATCAGTTCAAACCCAACGGGTGAGCCCGTGAGGGGTAACTCTAGCTTACCTTGTTCAGTATGGTTTGTAGTCTATTACAACAGGCCAGGAGAGTTTTTTTTCATAGTGGTGTGAAGTGATCATGGGTGGTAGCTATGATTATATGGTTCTGGTTACCAATTTTCCTCTTGACTAAAAAAAATGGAGTTGATAGATGGCATGTAAAAATAATATTATTGATATTACATGATGTCTAATTCATTATATGTTTAGTTAACATGTAATATTTAAGACAAAAATATATTAATAACATAACATTATTTTAATTATCCATAAATAAAATATTTCAATATCCATAGTAAATAACATATTTTTATATATTCAATATCCATATTAAACAAAATATCATTGGCGCTATGGTTGCAAGCTTTGTAACCCTAGCCCTTGACTGGTATGCACCTGCATTGTTCCAACACCTTGGAAACAGCCTTAACAGTAGATCAATCTATGTTTAGGAACTTTATCTCCACCATGATACCCCCAATATGACAACTTGTCCCTCAGATTCAAGAAAAAACTCTTGGCAACTCATTAGGACCGACTTGGGCAATTACCAGTTGGATTTTTTTGTGTGATATGGAGTTTTTCAGAGCACTGTCATCACAAGTAATGGCCAAAAGAAGGCCAGTAACTAATATGCTAGAAAATAATTGGATTGACTTCAGTTATATTTCTTAAGGTATTAAAAGGCATTGGAGGATTACGTCGTAGCCTAGACAATCCCCAAATCAAGCAGCACGGTGGGTAGAGACTTTCTTGATCTATTCCTTTCTCTTGGGAAACAAATATGGACCGATCCTAGGGTATACCTATCATTATATCTATTATACACTTAGATCTCAAAGCCCTAAATTTTATCTAGCTTTTCCCACCCCCAAGATGAGTATACTAATTCAGATCTAGAGAATTTCTTGATCCTGGTGAAACCAATCTCAAGGGGATTCTTTTGTTTGCAAGCTAGGAACTTAGATCTTGTTTCCTCTCCTTTAATGAGGATACATGAGAAAGTGAAAATCCCTCATGGATATTTTTGACTCTTTTATGGAGGTCGACATATCCAGGATCAAAACCCCCTTAGAGAATACGACATAACAAAGGATTCCTTGATTCACATTGTAGCAAGAGTTCGAGGTGGAGCTAAATGGGGGGTGGATCCTCCTCAAACCCACCTATATCCTTTAAGAACATTCTGAAACTAGGGCCTTCTTCACAAAACCATAAATATCTCTCTGGACCTACATTCCTGGTGGAACAGATAGTTGAAACCTCTTCTCTTGAAGTGTATAATATTGTGTGTAGATTCATAGCTAAGAATTATGAACAACAAGCAATTGTTTGTCATTTCGATGGTTTTTGTCTACTTCATAATCTCTTCAAGAATGGGTACACCATAATTGGTCTCAGGATACTGTGATACAATTATTCTCAAAAGCATTTTTAGTTATGCTTTTTCAAACGTTAGAGGAGCGATAAAAGATTTTTGATCAGGGACCCTACTTTTGGGGCTAGTCGAAACTCTCCTTTCAACCTTGGTTTCTGGATTTTAATCCTCTCTCTATTTCAAATATATAAACTCTAGTATGGGTAAGGCCCCTTGAGTTTCCTATCCATATGACACACCCAATTATCTTAGAAGACTTGGGAAACTTACTAGGTCTCTTCATCAAAGTTGACCATGATAGGATTGCAAAAGGAATTATCACATTTGTTTGCATATGTGTCAAAGTGGACCTCAGTAAAGAATTGTTTGAAAAATACTCCTCAAATGGAGAGGTAGGGTTTATTCACAACCAGTGGATAATAAAACTTTTTTTCATAGGATTTGTCACTAGCCCGGATACCTTTAAAATTCCTGCCCATATTTGCAAGGTTCCTCTTCACATCCGGATGCCAGGAAGAAGAATCGTGGATGGAAAACCAAATCCACCATGGCATAAGGTCCAAATAACTCTCAAAAATAAAATTCACCTGCTACCAATATTGTTCCTTCAAACTCTACTCAAGCTCAGTGATCTGAAATCGATCATAAACTAAAACTGAAGTAGAATTAATTAATTACCAACAGTGAATTGATTGTTAACCTTAAGTGATGAATGTGGAAGAGTGAAGGAAAGCAGTTGATTTAAGATTGAATCAATAACTTAAGAAGCATAATTAATCTTTAATTTGCAAAATAAAATAGAGATAGAAAATAACAAACGTTGATTACAGAGTTCGTCCCTGATGGACTACGTCTCCGGGTCTGCTTTCAAGATGGGAATCTGTTTTATCAGGATTGATCGGAAAAGGTATTTTACAGAGGAAAAATACTAGACTGAATGTGCACACAGGCACTTCTAGTCTCTGTCAATAGAAATATCTCTATCCTAGTTTTCAAATGCCTATCTCGATTCCCAATTCTGCCTCTAGATGGCCAAGATACACTCAAACCAATAATTGTCTCTCTAGCTCAGCATCTGCTTACAAGAGTCCAAAATCATTCTAATTCTTGTACATGAGAAAAATGATGAATTTATAACACTCCAAGTTTATTCGAGGCTCCCATGGCTAAGATAGGCATGAACGCTATTGCATTAATGGTTTACAGCCTAGTCTTGTGATTAGCTGACACCTTAGAGAGGTTATATGGTGGTGGAATTATA
Source organism: Pinus taeda (assembly GCA_000404065.3). Classification (NCBI taxonomy): domain Eukaryota; kingdom Viridiplantae; phylum Streptophyta; class Pinopsida; order Pinales; family Pinaceae; genus Pinus; species Pinus taeda. The sequence goes on from APFE030787551.1 coordinate 107,837, forward strand.
TTTATGCCAAAAAAATAATAGAAAACCCAAAATAGACCTTAGGATAACCTCGAACCCGCTAAAGTTTATCAAATGGTGAGGAGAATCTTTAACCATTGGCATGTGAATTCCACGGTCTAACCGTAGGCTGCCACCTCCCAGTCACCCTCCGGTGGTTTCGACTAACTACATGTTAAAATTGTTCCAACTGGTGGTTTCGCTGCGGTTATGGATTCTAGACCGTAGCTTTCCAAACTGCATTACTGACTGTTCACATGTAATATCCCCGACATAGTTAGGAGTGCTACGTTTAATGTTTGTTTCCACGGTTATTCCACCTCAGTGTTCACATGCAACACGGTTCTGATGTGGCTTAGCTGTTGTGATTAGGAGTTGTGTTTATTTGTTTTGCATTTTATTTTTTAATACAAAATCTGAAAGTGGGTTTTTACCAATGGTTTATCTTTTAGGTTTAGCATTAGGCTTATTAACATAGTTTTGCACCATAGGTTTTGTTGCATAGGACTTTAGCATAGGATTTTTTATAATGAGTTAGGACTTAGACTTAGGCCTTAGTTTGACCATAGATAAACCCATTACAAAACATCTTTGTCACAATGCAACATCAAACACCACATGACTCCCCTAATAACCATGACGATAACCATCAACCGAAACACCATGAAGAACTGAATCACACTGGAGAAACTTAACATTGATGATGAACTGAATGCTGATGATGAACTGAACACTATGCAACTGATCTGATGAGATCCTCCTGGATCAATCCTCTCCACTTGAAAGATTTTGGACCACAAAAGTTTGATTTTAAGTAGAGATCAGGTGAGGATAGAGCTCCCTCACTCTCCTGATCTTTATCCACTTTGCCTTGATGATCTAAGACCACACTCAACCACCACACTGAAAGTGATGACCCTGATGATGCTTACCATGGCACATTTTGAACCTGTTATCACTTAGAACTAAAAGTTTGATGCATATAGTTACATGATCTAGTTTGATGACAAAGGTCTATGTTTAAGATATTTTCATTTTTATTTGTCTCACATAGGATTCGGAGTTTTAAAGGTTTTTAAGCTTAAATCAAACTCTGCTCCCGTTGGCTTTCCTCCACTCATCATTATTCCATAGTCATGTCTTGTCTATGCCAAGTCACCTTGTCTTTTAGTGATTCCACAGCGCAGTCTTATTCGCCCATTTTGCAGCGCAATCATAGTCTAGCAGTTTGGCAGCGCGTAATGATTAAGCAGTTTCACAGCGCATCATTAAAAAATATAACTAACAGCGCTGCGAAATCACGGATTTGTGCATTCCGTAGCGAATATTTCCTGAAATGTCAAGTCCATAGGTGAGTCAGCATTTGTGTCCACTCATGTCAGTTTGAGTACCTCTTGAATCATGTCTGAACGTTCATTTGCCGCTACTCCACCAATAGATTTTTGATATGCACGGAAATATCATTCCCAAGAGATTTTACCGTGCATAGTCCTTAATAATGGTCGTGAGTGTTGCATGAGTGACCAGTCATGTTTCGGTTTGAATTTCAAGCGAGGCTGTTCAAGCGAGCCTGATTACAAGCGAGGCTGAATAAAAAAGAGGAGCTGTATTACCATCTCGACCGGAGCTGTTAGAATTTGGCTGTGAAGATTGAAGTGAAAATGGAGAGAAAGGAGCACAGATCTGGCAAATGTCAAAGGAATGAACCCGAAGGCTTGGACATAACCTTGAGAGATGAAGGCGTGAAGAAGGCGTTTAAAGACGCCGGGTGCTGGAGATTTTGTAAAATGCTACAAGGAGGGCATGCACAGGTAACTAAAGAATTTGCGCTTAATTTCACCGGTTTGAATTCAAAGGTAGCCATGTTAGAGATATCGGTTCTCCAGAAGAAATAGCTGCTGTAACCGAGATACCAAGAGGACAGGAAGAATGGTTCAAAAATTTTAAATTTGATAGGAATCCTTGTAAAGAGTTCTTAAAAGAGGCATATGTAAATGAGGATTACACAAAAGCAGTGCCCAGGTACTATCTCAAGGAACATTATGCCCTTCTTCTTACCTGCATTCCGAAGTATTTGACCTGTGAAGGAAGGTACAATAAGGTTTATCCTTATCATTTTAAACTGCTCTTGCATTTTACTGGGAAAGTCTCCATAGACATTTCCGTTTTATTTATTTCGCAGTCTAAGTAAGATGTGTGATAAGGGCGCTGAGGAAAAGGACTGTGAAACCCTTTATTTCAATCATGGCCCGATTAAGGCTGATTTTAATAGCTCCAGAAGATAGTAGAGCGGAATTCTTATATTCATGGCTGGATTCCAAGTAAGACTGGTCTTACTCCTAACCAGCCAGAGAGTTTACAATAGCTGAGCTCAAAAGAAGCAAAGCCCAAAAAGAAAAACAAGCCACAAGCTACCAAAACCAGTGAAGCCATTAGTCATTCAAGAACAGCCTCAGCAATCAACAAAGGAGAAGACTCAGGGTAAGAAGACTGTACCTGAAGCAAGCAAATCTGAAGCAGTCTCAAGGGTAAGGACAAGAAGTCAAATTAATAAAGAAAAGGGTAAAGCTATAGCTGTCGAAGACAGCCCTGTGTCTAAGGCAAGCCTGAATGATTTATTACAGGCTATTGAATTAGAGCAGTCCAAACCAATTCAGATTGATTTGACACAGTCACCACAGGTAAATGTTAAGAAAATCAAGGCCTCAAAAAGGCTTAAGTTTGATGAGCCAGCCCAGGAATTTGTTTTTAAACCTAGAAGACCTATGACAAGAAATTTCCAGCAGGTACAGGAAGCACTGTCCAGAACAGAGGAAACAGGGGAAGGAACACGACCTCAGCAAAAGAGCAGCAAAAACAAAGCAGCCATCACATCTCAAGGAGATTATGTGGTAGCCATGAAAAGTCAAATAGAAGCAGCTGAAGAAGAGATTAACCAATTGAAGAAAGCCGCTGAAGACCTGAAGGCAGAGCTAAGCCGGTTACCTAATAAATGAATTCATTGTTCAGGAAAGGGTTTTATTTCAAACTTTTGTTAATTTTGCTTAATCTTAGTGTTTTGAAGATATTTAAATCCCTGCTACACATATGAAACATCAAAGGGAGTTTTTGGCAATAAACGATTGGGTGATATAAGTTCTCGGGTCAAAAAGCAAGCAAGCTATTTTAAATAAAACAGCAGTTTCATAGCGCGCTACGAAACTGCTGTAGGTGATGATTTAAATGCAGAACAGACAGTTTGATATTATAAGCGGGAGTTTTTGAAAAAGAGACACTTGTCCATCACCACAGCCTACAACATATCTGAAACGTGGCCACATTCCATACCTTGGGTTATTGAAGGCTCAGAAAAGTGGTGTTCATGTTCGAGCAAATAACGGAAAACAGAAGCCGAGAAGAAAGGGATACCTCCCAATACCATGGGGAAGATAAGGATTTATCATTCAAAGGCCAATATGGCATATTTAATATCCATCTCAGCCAAATCTAAAGAGGACCAGGTGTCAAAGGACGAGGAGTAGCCACTATGGCACGGAAAAAGAATTAGAGTCCTAGTTAATTTAGAACCGTTTAAAGTTCCAGTCAGCATTTCATTTGTATTTAATAGTCAGTTAAATAGTTGATAGGTGTTATTAGAGATAAGGATCGAGTTATTAAAATTCCCCTCATGCTGGAGGAGGAAACTCGAATTAGTTAGAATAAGGATTCTATATATAGCTGAGACAACAATGTAATGAGGGTTGGAAAATTAATAGCAGAAGTACTGTTTTAGCTTATGTAAAAACCATTTTCAGTAATATAAAGCATCTACTTTTCTTCTCAGGATTCATGAAGGATTTGTCATGTTCAGAATATGTGTTTTGTTCTTTCCTTAATGTCTTTTTTCAGTTGCATGGATGCGTAATCACTCAAAATTCACTGATTGTGCTCTGACTTCCTGTATGCATGTGTGAACTGTGGTTTTATGTAAGTTGTATTCTAAACATTTAAATGCTAAGTGCCCTGACTTCTATGCAAAGGTAGTGTCCTTGTTTACTGAAGTATGATTGACTCCATAGGCCCAATGGGAACTTATGAAATTTTTGTCCAGCCATTGTATTTGTCTATGTTGTTACACCACAAGAGTTAGCCATCTTATCGTAAATCAAAATCAATAACCCTTTTGAGAGAGCCCTCTCAGGCTAAGGAGGCTTAGCCTTAGTCAAAATCTTGGTTTGAAATAGTTACTTAGAGTCAACCTGACCAGCAGCCTATCAGGTATCTGATTTTGAGATAACATTTTGGTGCGTCTGCCGGGAGCCTGAAGATTACTCATTCCCGAAAAATTATGTTGCGGCACTTATGAAGGTAGCAGGAGCTCAGAAAGGTTTTCGAGGCTGCATTCTACCTTGGTGACTCCATTCAATCTTAAAGCTAAAAAGGTGGCTTCGAAAGGAAGATACACAAGGAGTAATCCTGACCCAAACCCACCTAGTCCTGTGGATAATCCCAACATTATCTCCAGGAGCAGGCAAATATTTTCTGATGTACCAGGTACTTCAAACATTTCAAAATCTTTGTTTCCTGAATTTTCTAGAATTCCTAAAGATAAAATTGTTGATGATAAAATTAAAGAAGTATTGTTGAGGTCTGAGAATGAAGAAGAGCTTATTGGGATTATTCTAGATTTACAAAAAAGAGGCATTGATACTTCATCTTTAGTGTCAGAAAGAGATAAGGAAGAGTTTTGGGAGGTTGTTACTTCAGAGTTGTTATTAGAGGAAGAGGACTTAAACTAGCTCAAAGAACTTGATCCTTTTGAAGTTTTGCTTATATCTAAAACTGGTTTACCTCTCCCAAATTGGAGTTCTTTTGTCAGTGGTTTGCAAAGTCCAAATAGCCCTTTCCGAATCAATACTTTATCTTCTGCCTCTGTTAGTCCAAATAGTCCTTAGACAATACCTGCTTCCATTGGTCATACCATACCTGTTGTCACTGCTCCTCCTTTCATTATGGCTATACCTCCTAGGTATGCTCCTCTGGCCCTCCCTGCGGTTTTACATGATCTTCCTAGCAAATATGCTGCTGGGATTCCAACATGGGGAGGTGATGAAGATATTACAGTAGAGGAACATGTGAATAGGTTCAATGATTTTATTGACAGAGAAGAAGTGGATGATGAAGATGTAAAACTAAGATTGTTTGCTCAAAATTTTATTGGGGAAGTCAGAAAATGGTTTAAAGCCCTTAGAGCTGGAAGCATTCATATTTGGGTAGAGTTTGAAGACAGCTTTCTAAGGAAATGGGGAAATAGAACCAACCTTGTTCAAGCCCTTACAGAATATAACAATCTTAGAAGAGCTCCAGAGGAAACAATTCAAAATTTCTCTAAGAGGTTTAACAAAATATATAATTCCATTCCAGCTCATTTGAAACCTCCTGGAGCTTTGGCACAGTTGAGATATGCTGAATCATTTGATTCAGATTTTTCCCTTTTACTCAAGGAAAGGGAATCTGCCTCTCTTGCTGACATGCAAAATGATGCAATTAAGGTAGAGGTGAATATGACTGCTGCTAAGAAATCTAAGATGGCAAAGTCTAAGTTGAGGGAGGAAGAGAAGCCTTCTACATCAGCTCAAGAAGACAAGCTTGAAACCATGATGAAAACCATGGAGAAATTGATGGATAGATTAGCTCTTGGGAATGCTTCTGCTCCTCCAGCACAGCAAGAACCTCAATTTAGGAACCCTCAGTTCAGAAAATCTCAGAATCAACAAAGGCCAAGAGATAACCGAAATCAGCAGGCAGATCCTCCAGTGAGACCCCCTTTCCAACAGAATTTGGTAGATGAAGAGGATGAACCTGAAGTCCCTGAGGAATCAATTCATTGTTTGGATGAAGATGGATCAGGAATTTTCTTGACCAAAGAGGAACATGATGAGTCCAGCATGATAAAATCAGAAGAAGAATCTTCAGATTTTGTGAAGGGCTATCAACATGCTATTTTTGAGATGCAAAAGTAGTATAATCTTAGAAATAGAGATGTTCCTATTACAACAAACAAAGTATAGCTTAAGAAGAATACCTCAAGGACAGTTGATGATAAAAAGGAAAAAGAAAAGGTAGCTGAAAGTAAAGATGATCCTCCTCTTGACAAAAAGGACATTCAAATTTATTCTCCTCCCAAAGAATTGACAAGACTACTTCTGTTTTTAGTATTGAGAATGAGATTGCAAAAATTAAAATATCAGTCCCTTTTAATGAAATTCTCAAGGTAGACAAATACAGAAGCAAAATTGTTGAAATGCTAAACTCACAACCTGGAGTGGCTGATATCCTTAATGTACAAGAAGATAATCCTATTATCTGTTTGTGTCCAAGACTTGAGGATGAACAAAATGAAGAGTTTCCTCCTTTCTACGTAAGCATTACCATTCATGATATGACTCTACATAATGCTATGTTAGATTCGGGAGCGTCACATAATCTTATGCCTAAGGTAATCATGGAAAGACTGGGGTTAGAGGTTACTAGGCCATACAAGGATTTATTTTCTTTTGATTCAAAGAGAGTCCATTGCATTGGGTTGATAAAAGATCTAGTTGTGGGGCTTACACAAATTCCAGCAAAAACAACTGTTATGGATGTTGTTGTTGCAGACATTCCACCTAAGTTTGGAATGCTTCTTTCAAGGTCATGGGCAGCAAAGATTAAGGGCACAATGCAGATGGATCTTACATATGCTACCATTCCAGTGTTTGGTGAACAAAGGAGGTTGTACCGAGAAACAAGGATGGCCTACATGGTGACCAGAAAAGAAAAGCCTCAGAATTTTCCTATTTACTCATGTGATACTGGTCTTGGTTCAGCTATTCTTTTCAATGAATCAGTTGGGAGAGAATTAGAAGACAAACCTACAGAAAATCAGAGTCAAGAAGGACAGCAAGGAGATGAAGAAGAAATCATGGGCTGTTGGACATTGTACTTTGATGGATCAGTAGGAAAAGAAGGGGCAGGAGCTGGCATTTGGATCACTAGTCCAACTGAAGAAAGTAAGTTTCTTTCATACAAATTAAACTTTGATTGTACCAATAATATGGCTGAGTACGAGTCTCTAGTCTTAGGTTTGGAAGCCTTGATAAAGTTGAAAGCCAAAAATATTGTTGTTTGTGGAGATTCTGAGTTGGTAATTAAACAAATAGAAGGCTCATATCAAACTAAAGATGCAAGAATGAGAGCATACAGAAATTTAGTGTTGGACATGTTAGAAAATTTTCAAACCTACTCTTTTAGCATCAAAACTAGAGACCAAAACTCTATTGCAGACTCTATTGCTATTTCAGCCAGCCTATTCATTATTCCTAAGCACTCTTCTGATGGTTATGAAGTGGAGGTTCGCCATAGACCAGTCATACCGGATAATATCATAAACTAGCAAGTTTTTGAGGATGATCAGCATGTAAGAAATTTCATTGAATTAAAGGAAGAGTTTGAGCACAATCAGATAGATCAGCAGAACATGTTGATAGAGTCAAAAGAAAGTTCTGAAGTTTTATAGTTACAAAACAATTTAATCCCAAAAGGCCTCATTCCTTTGGAAAAATTGTTTGATCAAAATGATGTGTTCAAAGCACCAAGATTACAAGCTAATGAGGAGGAAGTAGAAAACTGTAATTTAGGTGACTCAGTAATGCCTAAAATAGTCAAGATTTCAAAGTTCCTTCCAGCTGATATGAAGATCAAATATGTCGAGATGATGAAAAGATTCATTGATGTTTTTGCATGGAGCTATGCTGATTTGAAACAATATGATTCTTCAATCATACAACATACCATCCCTATTAAGCGGAATGAGAAGCCTTTTAAACAGAAGCTAAGAAGGATTAATCCTCTTCTAATGCCTCTGATTGAAAAAGAAGTGAAAAAGCTTTTTGATGCCAAAATTATTGTACCAATTAGATTCTCAAATTGGCTTGCTAACTTGGTACCAGTCAGAAAAAAGAATGGGGAGATTAGATTTGTATAGACTTCAAGGAATTTAAACAAAGCCTGCCATTGAAGAGATATTACCCTCTCCCCAAAATGGATTTTATTCTGTAAAACATTGTTGGTTCATAAAGGATGTTTATGCTTGATGGCTTCTCAGGGTACAATCAGATTCTTGTCCACCCAGATGATCAGGAGAAGACGACTTTCACTACACCATGGGGAACATTCATGTATGCAAAAATGCTGTTTGGCCTCATGAATGCATGAGCAACTTTCTAGAGAGCAATGGATATTGCTTTTGCTGAAGAAAAGGACAAATCAGTGGTGGTTTATCTTGATGATATCACATTTTTTTCAAAGAAGGAAGAAGACCACTTAAAGCACCTTGAAAGGGTCCTACTAAAGTGTAGGAGGTTTGGTATTTCTCTAAAACCAACCAAAAGTATTTTTGCTTTAACTTTTGGCAAACTGCTTGGACATATTATTTCTGAAGAGGGAATTAGGATTGATCCTAATAGAGTTAGTGCAATTCAAAAGTTAGATTTACCAAGGAGCAAGAAGGAAATTCAATCTTTTCTTGGGAAAGTTAACTTTGTTAGAATATTCATCCCTAACTTTGCTGAAGTGGTTAAGAACATAACAAAGATGTTAAAGAAAGAAGCAGATTTTAAATGGACAGCCGAAGCAAAGAAATCATTTGAAGAGATCAAGAAATCACTTACTCAAGCACCAGTCCTCATCAGCCCGGATTTTACCAAGGAGTTTCTGATCTTCACATTTGCTTCTGATGACACAATTGCTGGAGTTTTATTGCAAAAAGGAAGTCAAGGTACTGAACAGCCCATTTCTTTCTTTAGCAAGACATTGGCTAATGCTGAATTGAAATATAATATCCTAGAGAAACAAGCTTATGCATTGGTGAAAGCAATTAAGGATTTCAGCATTTATGTTTTGCATTCTCACATTGTTGCATACGTGCCAAATACTGTTATAAAAGATATTCTTACACAAGCTAATCCAGATGGAAAAAGGGGAAAGTGGATAGCAAAACTGTTGGAGTATGATATTGAGATCAAACCCACCAAATTGGTAAAAGGTCAAGGCCTAGCCAAATTGTTGACTCAGTCAAATCTGGACTGTATTGATATTAATTTAAGCACAGAAATCTCAGAAATTTCTGAAAATGAAGAAGAGATAGCCCAGATAAATGAGAAATTCTTGATCTCAGAATGGTATAAAGATGTAGCATTTGTTTTGCAACATAATAGAGCTCCTGATAACCTATCAAAATCCAAAGCTCGGTTTACCAAGTTAAAATCTCTCAGATATTTTGTGCATGACCAAAATTTGTTTTGGAAAGATGCAGGAGGGATATTATTGAAGTGTCTCATTGAAGAAGAAGCTGATAAAGTAATTGATGAGTTTCACAAGGGAGATTGTGGAGGTCACCACTATTGGAAAGCCACTACAAACAAGGTTTTGAGATCTGGCTATTTTTGGCCAACTATGTTTGGAGATATTTATAAAAGGATAGCCACATGCCATGAATGTCAAGTTTTCGAAGGGAAGAGAAAGCTCATGCTAATGCCCTTGGTTCCTATTTATGTTGAAGCACCCTTCCAGCAGTGGGGATTGGATTTTATAGGGGAAAGCCATCCTCCCTCATCAGGACAGCACCGTTGGATTTTCACAGCCACCGATTACTTTACAAAGTGGATAGAGGCAATACCCACAAGGCAAGCAAATGATTCAGTGATTATTTCTTTTCTTAGAAATAATATATTTATCAAGATGGTTGCCCAATCAAGATCATTACAGATAATGCTCAAGCTTTCAAGTCCAAAAGAATGATTAATTTTTGTCGTCAATATCACATTTCCCTTGGACATTCCACTGCTTATTATCCACAGGGAAATGGTTTAGCTGAGTCTTCAAACAAGAGTCTTGTAAGAATCATTAAGAAGATGCTGCAAGAAAATAAAAAGGCTTGGCATTTGAAACTGAAATATGCCTTGTGGGCTGACCGGATTTGCACAAAAAGATCCATTGGGACATCACCATATGAGCTTGTGTATGGGACAGAGGCTATATTTCCAACATCTCTCGGAGTACCAGTAATGAAGCTGATTCAAGGATTAGAAGAGGAGCCAAATGCTATACAGCAAAGGATAAATCAGCTCATAGCTTTGCAGGAAAAAAGGAATGAGGTGTTTGACAGTCATCAACAAAGCCAAAACAGGGTCAAAAGAGAATTTGACAAAAAGATCAAAGAGGTTACATTTCAGATCAATGACAAAGTCCTGAAATGGGAAGCTAGAATTGAAGAGAAAGGTAAACATGGTAAATTTGAAAATTTGTGGAAAGGGCCATATCAGATTTCTGCTTTCCATGGGAATAACACCTATATTCTGCAGGAGGTTGATGGAACACCATATGCTGGAGGACCTGTTAATGGCAGGTTCTTAAAGCATTACAATTGATTGAATCTCGACCAAGTGTCTCACAAACATTGTATATAACCGTTTTACTAGTTTTTCTTGTTGTAAATAAATGACAAGCTGAACAGGAAGCTTAAGCTCGAGGTGAAGGCCCACAAAGCTAGAAAGGAATGCTTGTCAACTCTGTTTATGTTTTCAGAAATTGAACAAGGCACTAGACCTGCGAGTTCTTAGTGTACTACAGGAGCACACTATCCCAAGTGGAGCCATTGTTATCACTTAGAACTAAAAGTTTGATGCATATAGTTACATGCTCTAGTTTGATGACAAAGGTCTATGTTTAAGATATTTTCATTTTTATTTGTCTCACTTAGGATTCAGAGTTTTAAAGGTTTTTAAGCTTAAATTAGACTCTGCTCCCGTTGGCTTTCCTCCACTCATCATTATTCCATAGTCATGTCTTGTCTATGCCAAGTCACCTTGTCTTTTAGTGATTCCACAGCGCAGTCTTATTCGCCCATTTCGCAGCGCAATCATAGTCTAGCAGTTTCGCAGCGCGTAATGATTAAGCATTTTCGGAGTGCATCAGTAAAAAATATAACTAACAGCGCTGCAAAATCATGGATTCGTGCATTTCGCAGCGAATCTTTCCTGAAATGTCAAGTCCATAGGTGAGTCAGCATTTGCATCCACTCATGTCAGTTTGAGTACCTCTTGAATCATGTCTGAACGTTCATTTGCCGCTACTCCACCAATAGATTTTTGATATGCACGGAAATATCATTCCCAAGAGATTTTACCGTGCATAGTCCTTAATAATGGTCGTGAGTGTTGCATGAGTGACTAGTCATGTTTCGATTTGAATTTCAAGCGAGGCTGTTCAAGTGAGCCTGATTACAAGCGAGGCTGAATAAAAAAGAGGAGCTGTATTACCATCTCGACCGGAGCTGTTAGAATTTGGCTGTGAAGATTTCAAAGTGAAAATGGAGAGAAAGGAGCACAGATCTGGTAAATGTCAAAGGAATGAACCCGAAGGCCTGGACATAACCTTGAGAGATGAAGGCGTGAAGAAGGCGTTTAAAGATGCCGGGTGCTGGAGATTTTGTAAAAAGTTACAAGGAGGGCATGCACAGGTAACTAAAGAATTTGCGCTTAATTTCACCGGTTTGAATTCAAAGGTAGCCATGTTAGAGATATTGGTTTCTCCAGAAGCAATAGCTGATATAACCGAGATACCAAGAGGATAGGAAGAATGTTCAAAAATTTTAAATTTGATAGGAATCCTTGTAAAGAGTTCTTAAAAGAGGCATATGTAAATGAGGATTACACAAAAGCAGTGCCCAGGTACTATCTCAAGGAACATTATGCTCTTCTTCTTACCTGCATACAGAAGTATTTGACCTGTGAAGGAAGGTACAATAAGGTTTATCCTTATCATTTTAAACTGCTCTTGCATTTTACTGGGAAAGTCTCCATAGACATTCCGTTTTATTTATTTCGCAGTCTAAGTAAGATGTGTGATAAGGTGCAGCTGAGGAAAGAGGACTGTGAAACCTCTTTATTTCATCATGGTCTGATTAAGTTACTGATTTTAGATAGCCTCTAGAAGATAGGCCGCGACTGGAATTCTTTTATCTTCATGGCTGGATTCCAAAGTAAGACTGGTCTTACTCCTCAACCAGCCAGAGAGTTTACAATAGTTGAGCTCCAAAGGGAAGCAAGAGCCAAAAAGAAAACCAATCCACAGCTACCAAAACCAGTGAATCCATTAGTCATTCAAGAACAGCCTCAGCAATCAACAAACGAGAAGACTCAGGGTAAGAAGACTGTACCTGAAGCAAGCAAATCTGAAGCAGTCTCAAGGGTAAGGACAAGAAGTCAAATTAATAAAGAAAAGGGTAAAGCTATAGCTGTCGAAGAGAGCCCTGTGTCTAAGGCAAGCCTGAATGATTTATTACAGGCTATTGAATTAGAGCAGTCCAAACCAATTCAGATTGATTTGACACAGTCACCACAGGTAAATCTTAAGAAAACCAAGGCCTCAAAAAGGCTTAAGTTTGATGAGCCAGCCCAGGAATTTGTTTTTAAACCTAGAAGACCTATGACCAGAAATTTCCAACAGGTACAGGAAGCACTACCCAGAACAGAGGAAACAGGGGAAGGAACACGACCTCAGCAAAAGAGCAGCAAAAATAAAGCAGCCATCACATCTCAAGGAGATTATGTGGCAGCCATGAAAAGCCAAATAGAAGCAGCTGAAGAAGGGATTAACCAATTGAAGAAAGCTGCTGAAGACCTGAAGGCAGAGCTAAGCCGGTTACCTAATAAATGAATTCACTGTTCAGGAAAGGGTTTTGTTTCAAAATTTTGTTAATTTTGCTTAATCTTAGTGTTTTGAAGATATTTAAATCCTTGCTACACATATGAAACATCAAAGGGAGTTTTGGCAATAAACAATTGGGTGATATAAGTTCTCAGGTCAAAAAAGAAAGCAAGCTGTTTTAAATAAAACAGCAGTTTCGTAGCGTGCTACGAAACTGTTGTAGGTGATGATTTAAACGCAGAACAGACAGTTTGATATTATGAGCGGGAGTTTTTGAAAAAGAGACACTTGTCCATCACCACAGCCTACAGCATATCTAAAATGCGGCCACGTTCCATACCTTGGGTTATTAAAGGCTCAGAAAAGTGTTGTTCATGTTCGAGCAAATAATGTAAAACAGAAGCCGAGAAGCAAGGGACACCTCCCAATACCACGGGGCAGATAAGGATTCAGCGTTCAAAGGCCAATATGGAATATTTAATATCCAGCTCAGCCAAATCTAAAGAAGACCAGGTGTCAAAGGACGAGGAGTAGCCACTATGGCATAAAAAAAGAATTAGAGTCCTAGTTAATTTAGAACTGTTTAAAGTTCCAGTCAGCATTTCGTTTGTATTTAATAGTCAATTAAATATTTGATAGGTGTCATTAGAGATAAGTATCGAGTTATTAAAATTCCCCTCATGCTGGAGGAGGAAACTCGAATTAGTTAGAATAAGGATTCTATATATAGCTGAGACAGCAATGTAATGAGGGTTGGAAAAAATTGATAGCAGAAGTACTGTTTTAGCTTATGTAAAGACCATGAAGGATTTTTCATCTACTTTTCTTCTCAGGATTCATGAAGGATTTTTCATGTTCAGAATATGTGTGTTGTTCTTTCCTTAATGTTTTTTTTTTCAGTTGCATGGATGCATAATCACTTAGAATTCACTGATTGTGCTCTGACTTCCTGTATGCATGTGTGAACTGTGGTTTTATGTAAGTTGTATTCTGAACATTTAAATGCTAAGTGCCCTGACTTCTATGTAAAGGTAGTGTCCTTGTTTACTGAAGTATGATTGACTCCATAGGCCTAATGGGAACTTATGAAATATTTGTCCAGCCATTATATTTGTCTATGTTGTTACACCACAAGAGTTAGCCATCTTATCATAAATCAAAATCAATAACCTTTTGAGAGAGCCCTCTCAGGCTAAGGAGGCTAAGCCTTAGTCAAAAGCTTGGTTTGAAATAGTTACTTAGAGTCAACCTGACCAACAGCCTATCAGGCTTGATTTTGAGATAACAGGAGGGATGTGTACTTGGATTATTTAAGTGCACATGTATATCATGAGGCATGATTAATCAATTTAGGGGCACCCTTTCATACGATTCTTCCCAAGAAGTGGTTTTTCGAGTATGAAAGAGATATTGTTGGTAATAATTTCCTAGGGGATGACTCGATAGACAAAATCATAGGACATGGAAAATTCAAGTTGAAGCTCATGGGTGGAAGGATTAAAACACACCCTAATTTTTTTCACATCCAATATTGGACAAAAATTTGATTTCTGTAAGAAATTTGATCAATCCAGTTGTGAAGACAATTTTTGAAAATGATACCTATAAGATGGTTCAAGAGCCATAGTATTGATAAGAGGAGTTTGGATTGGGACTCTATATAAGCTCCTAGGAATAACTATTAGTGATGGGTGCAACAACTTGATGTTCCTAAAAATGGACCAAAAGAAGGAGAAACTCCCACACTTTCCATAGAAAAGACTATGCAATGGCATCGAATATTGGTTAATATAAAAGAAAAGGGTGTTTGAATGCTACATACTAATGGTATGGTAGAAGCTATGTATAATTGGTCTCTAGATTTTGATTTTTGCAAACATTGTTTATATGGGAAGTAGAATTAGGTAAGATTCTCCTATAGTGTTAGGAATATTACAGTTGGTGAATAGTTATGTGCTTGGACTTGTGTTGGTTCCATCACTAGGTAAATTTGTGTACTATGTCTCATTTATAGATGGCTGCTTGAGGAGTACATGGATGTATATCCTCCAGAATAAATTTGTAGTTTTTGTCAAATTCAAAGAATTTAAGGCTCTTGTGGAAAATCAAAAAAAGAAGAAAATCAAGGTTTATAGGATAGATAATGGTGGAGAATTATGTGGGAATGAATTCGAATACTTTTGTAAGAAGTGTGGTATAGAAAGGTAGAATACTACTCCATACACACCTTAGTGGAATGGAGTCATAGAAAAGTTGAATATACCATTGATGGAGAAAGCAAGGAGCATGTTTAGTGGTATCAATTCAGGTTAGGAATTTTGGGAAAGAGGCAAAATACATTGTGCGTTACCTAGTAAATAGATCACCCTCATGAGAATTGGATGACAAGACTCCATCTGAGGTATGGACTAGTGAGAAACCATCTCTTAAACATATTAGGGCATTTTTATATGATGCTTATGTACACATTCTAAACGAGAATAAGAGAAATCTAGATAAGAAGCTCAAAACCATATCTTTATTGGATATAAAGATGGTATGAAAGGTTATAATCTTTGGAACCCAAAATATATGACGGTTATGTATAGTAGAGATGTGGTATTTAGAAAAATAAAAGATATTTTCAAATAAGAAGTCTTACCAAGGGAGAAATAATCAAAGAAGAGGGAGTTTTAATTTAAGGATGATGAATCAAACTCTACAAAATAACAAGAATCGAAGGAATAAGAACCGCATACTCCATTATTGAGGAGATAAATTTAGGAAATAAGGAATATAGAAAGGTATACTCCACCTTGTTTTTGTTAAGAATTTATTTTTATTATTACTAATGATGATCCTAGAAATATTAGGGAGGTGGTGTATTTGGAGGATGGAAAACTCTAGAAAAATGCCATGGTTGAAGAAATGACATCATTAGGCAAAAATGGTGTTTGAGATGTAGTGAAGTTTCCAGTTAGAAGAAAGCCAATTGCTAGAAAATGGGAATTTAAGAAGAATTTTAATGAGCAATGAAAGGTGGAGAAATAAAAATCTTGGTAAATGGAAAATGGTTAATCCCAAGTAAATGGAATTGACTTTGGTGACATTTTTTCTCCTATTTCCATGTTAAATTCCATTATATTGATTTGATTTGTTATTGTTGCTTTTGATTTTGAAGTAGAAATATGGATGTGAAGACAACATTCCTTCATGGGGATCTATAATAAAAAATATACATGAAGTAGTAAGAATTCCTTGTGGTGAAGGAAAATAAATAGTTCATATGAAGGATGAAAAATTCCCTCTATAGGTTAAAGGAATCGCTAACGATGCGGTATCAAAAAATTCACACTTGTATATTATGACTTGGCTTCACAAGGAGCAAAGCATATTATTGTCTATATTTAAGATTAGTTGGTGATCATTTTATTGATTTGGTCTTGTATGTGGATGATATGTTGTTGATTGGAAATGACAAAGAATCCATCAAGGAAGTGAATTTACTCAGTTGTCCTCTAAATTTGAGATCAAGGATATTGGTGCTGCAAATTTAATTTTAGGAATGGAAATAAAAAGATATTGATCCAACAAGAAACATTTATTAAATCAAAGTATGTTGAGACAATATTGCAAAGGTTTAATATGAAGGAATGTAAACTGATAAATGTCTCTCTTTTTGTAGGTTTAAAGTTACTTGCAAATTAGTGTCCCAAGACATACTACAAGGAAGAGAACATGTCTTGTGTTTCATATGCTAGTGCAATTGGAAGTTTGATATATGTGATTGTCTATACTAGATTGGACATTTCACATGCAATGGGAGTATGAAGCAAGTGTATATCAGAGCTAGGGAAGGAGCATTAGACATCAATAAAGACGGTTTTCAAGTATTTGTGTGGCATTGTTGGAAATTGATTTTAATATCAAGGAAGACTTGGATTGGACTAAGTGTTGTAAATAGATATATGTTTTTATGAAGAGTGGGCTAGAAATATGGATCATAAAAGATCTATAAGTGGGTACGCATTTAACATGTTGGGAGGAGTAATCAGTTGGATGAGAAAGAGACAATTTGTAGTGGCACTCTCAACTACAGAGGTTAAACATGTGACATCAAATCATTCAAGAAAGGAATAAATATGGTTATAAATATTGTTTTTAGGTATTGGATTTGTGCAACAAGTTGAAAGGATAGATTGTGATATTCATAATGTATTTTCCCTGTTGAAGAGGCCAAATTATCAATGAAGACAAAAAATATTGATATTCAATATCACTTTATGGAAGATATGATTGAAGACAAGAAGGTGCTATTGGAAAATGTGGACACTTTGAAGAATGTTGCATATTCATTAACAAAATATGTGGTCTTAGAGAAATTCTCTTTCTGTAGAGAAACGATGGGAATTATTGACATGGGTTATTAATCATGTACTCCCGCGACCCCTTATGTGCAAAGAACACAATGAGTGGGAGAATGTTGGGTATGTGTTATATTCCTTACATGACTACTTGCATGTTTTGTATGTTGTTCCAAGTGAAATAGTGGAAAATTCACCTTGTGCGAGTGTTTAGAGGCAATGTGCTTCATCTTTTTAGGTGGTTTTTTGTGTCTATTTTTTTTAGTTTTTGGCACACAATTTTTATGTTAAAAAATTTGTGGGGACTAGAGGCTTAGCCCACAACGTTGGTAGTTTTTTTAAATTAACTATGGCTATCATCTAATCCATGGTAAACTGATTGGTAGTTTATGGATTCCACGATATAATATATATAATATATATATATATATATATATATATATATTAGTATATAATATATATATTATTGTAATACTATAAAGATGAATATACTAAAATAATTTATATTTTTCCTAGCTTCGATTTCTAGGGTAAATGTGTTTGTTTTTTCATTGTATATGTTTATCCTTTTTAAGATTTATTTGCAATGATAATTTTATGGGGTTAATCCTAATCTTTGCTCCTCAGAAATCAGGGCATAACAAGTGAAATCAAGACATGGATGTCTCATGAAGAATGTGGTGAATATCACTTCCTTATGGAGCATTATTTCTAAGAGCTTGAGATGGAAAACTTTTTTTCATAAATATTTTACATAGAACCACATCATCCAAAAACATCAACTTTACATTTTTGAAAAACATCATGGAAAAAACTATATTTAAGATAGTCTTGTTCATTATTTTAGCTACACCATTGTGTTGAGAATTGTATGGTATTATGGTTTGATTTTGAATCCCATGTTGTGAAACATAGTTTTCAAATTCATTAGATGTTTATTCTCCTCAATTATTAGTGTGATGAGAGAAAATATGTGATTGTCCTTCATTTTGAATCAATACATGGAAATTTTTAAAAGTTTCAAAATATTGACATTTATATTTCAATAAGTACACTCAAGACATCTTGGTATAATCATCAACAAAATACATGATACTATTTATTTCCATTAAAAAATGGAATAGGGATGGGGCCACATAAATTAGAATGTATTAGTTCAATTTTTCTATGTGCTTTGGAAGTGGACTCATTGAAGGGTTGTTTGGTATGCTTTCCAAGGATAGAAACATTACATTACTTTGGTTTCCTAAGAATAGTAGACAAAATATAAACACTATTATTTTTCAATAAACAAAGTTTGTCATCCTTAATATATTCAAATCTATCATGCCATGGAAGATTATATGACAATGTACATTCATTTTGATGAGAGTGGTATGCAAAACATTGTGCATGAGTAGATGTCACTTTCAACTTCAACAATGTTTCATCCTCCACTCTAGTCATGGAAACCATGTTGTCAAAAACCTTTTTTATTTGAATTTTTCCATCAAATATATGAATTGAGTGGTCTTGTTGTTAATTTTTTATAAGGGACAACAAGTTCCTTCGCAACTTTGGAAGATAACGCACATCATGTAGAAGAAAATATAAGAACCTAGGAAAGTTAAGCTTGATGGTGTTAATCCTATAGGTTTAAGACTTCACAAAATACACTACACCATCTATATTGTCACTAAAGTATGAAAGAAAGTGTCTTTGGAACGTTGTGACATGTTACACCTATGTCAAGTAGCCATTCATCTATCCAATAATCAAATGAAGTATGAAGCAAATTTTTAGTTATTTCGACATTGCAATGAAAAACTATGTCATAAGTAAATCTAGGTACTTTACATTTTGTTTGATTAGTGTTTTACCTTTGCCTTGTTTCTTTTTCTGTTTCTCTTTAATTTTCCCCTAAAGGATTCCACATGTTTTGGTATCATATCCATTTATGTTGCAACAAATACAATGAAGATCAAGTTTTTCTCCTTGATTTTGTTTTACCCCTATCCCCAGAATTTTTTTCCCCACCATCTTTTATTGCCATTTTCTTTAGGAGGATCATGTGATTGATTCTTGTTTTTTTGAGAAATGCACACACGATTTCTAGTGTCTTGTGATGTTGTCTTCTTCTTTCCAATCATTTTATTATGTTTTGCAACTCTTTCCACCAAAGAGTAAAATGTGTTAGACTTGAATTAGTCACTATCATGCAAGGATTCAAGGTAGAGATAATATGTACAGTAGAGGACCATAATGAAGACCATGAAAAGAAGGCCTATATTCACTCTAGTAGCATTTATATTGTCCATGATGGATTTGATCTCAATGACTAAAACCGAAATCATCATCCTTCAACATCAAATTGAAGAGCTTAAACACAAATTTGGAAAGGCAGAGGAGCTTAAACACAAAATTCACACACAAAACACAAAAGTTGTGGCTATTCTATTGATCACGCAAAAACTTGATTATTACAATGAACCCGATGAAGGGTACTTAAACCTTCTCGACTAGAAACTTGCCTAAAATAACTTAACATGCAACCACACACTCATTTCGTATATCACTTAAATTGACTTTACTCAACACTCAGTTAACTGACTCTCTAATTTTATCCAACTCCTCATGCACAAATAATTAGCTTATTTTAACACTGCCCCTTAATTACGACTACTAAACTAATATGAATCATGACAACTCAAAAATGCCTGTTGGTCTATGTCTCAGCTAGGGTTACAACACCCAATTTTCTTCTGTGAAATTCAAACACATCCTTTGCTAATGACTTAGTAAATATATCAGCCAGTTGATCACTAGATTTACAAGGTTTCAAGTGAACTTATCCATTGATCACAAGTTATCTAATAGAGTGATATCTAGTATCAATATGCTTACTCTTCTGATGAAACACACTATTCTTGGATAATGCAATCACTGAGGTGTTGTCACAATAAATTGTTGTTGATCCTTGTTATTTCTACTTGAATCCATCAAATACTCATCTTAACCATACTGCTCGATATGTTGCTGATGTTGCTACTACATATTCAACTTTTGCTGACAAAAGCGTCACAATAGGTTCCTTCTTAGATGCCCATGCTATCACACCTAAACCAAGATGGAACACATAACTAGAAGTGCTCTTTATATCATCCAAACTACCTGTGAAATCACTATTTGTGTATCCAATCAAATCCTTCTTCTCTGTACTTGCATACATTATGCCACAATCTCTAGTTTTTGTTATGTATCACAATTATTTTTCCTTCTCTCCAATGTGTGTCTTTTGGAGTCTCCATAAATCTAGAAAGCAAACTCACTCCTTGCATAATATCTGGTTTTGTAGATGTGAGATACATGAGGTTGCCAAGCAATATTTTCAATATAGTTGGATTGACATCTAATCCTTCATCATCCTTACTTAACTTTCCACATGTTGCAATTGGTGTAGGGACACTTTTGCAATTATCTATCCTAAACCTTTTCAGCAAATATTTGGCATATTTATTTTGACAAATAAAAATTCCCTTTTTGGATTGCTCAATTTCTATGCCAAGAAAATATTTCATGAGACCAAGATCTGTCATCTCAAATTATTTCATCATGGCTACTTTAAATTCATCCAATTAAAAGTCACTTGTAGAAATCATGTCATCAACATATAAGCAAACACTAAAAATATTTCCATACTCATTTACCTTTGTGTACAAGGTAGGCTCAATGTTTTGTATGCAAAATCCACTCTTAATCATGTAGATATCAATTATGCTATACCAAGCTCTAAGCGCTTGCTTCAATCCATAGAGTGCTTTCTTCAACCTGTAAACTTTATCTTCTTTACCTTCAACTTCATATATTGGGGGCTGCTGAACATAAATGTCTTCTTCTAGAATTCCATTCAAGAAGGTTGATTTCATATCCATTTGATATGATTTCCACTTGTTTTGAGTTGTTGTGGCGAGAACTACTCTTATAACTAATTTAAATCTGTCAATTTCAACTTTTTCTTGTACACCCACTTCACACTAATGAGAGTTTTTTCCTTTGGTAAAGCAACCAAATCCCATGTATCATTCTTTTCAATATCTCCAATTTCCTCATCCATGGCTTGCACCCTATTTTCATCTGTGATTGCTTCTTCAAACAATGATGGTTGGAATGACAATAATGCAAAATTTTAACTAACATCCAAATAATCATAAATATCTTTCAAAGTTATCATCTTTCTCTTACCATTGCTTGATTCATCACCTGGTTAATTGTTAGGAGAATCTTGATCTATTGATATGCTTGAATATCCATGCCACTTAGAAAATCTTGAAGTCCTTATTGGTGTGTCTACGTTTGGTGCCTTCACCCATGATTCTTGTTACTCCTTTCTTGCTACATCGTATACATCCATCAATGTAACTTGTGCATCAATTGTTTTGTCTATACTACCATTCCATGACTCTTGTTCTTTGAACACACCATCTCTGCTAATTATGGTATTCTTGGTGATATGGTTATCCAATTTTAAGATTTTGATTGCTCACTATAACCTGTAAATATGATTTTTTCACTTTTATCATCTAATTTGCCTCTTCGCTCCTTAGGCACATGTGCATAAGCTACACATCCAAACACTATGAGATAAGATATTCTACAAGACATACATGATCATGCTTCTTCTAGTATTATGTTCATCACACTCTTTGTAGGATATATGTTTATACATAAAGAATACATGCAACTGCTTCTACCTAATACTCATTAGACAAGTTTATTCCTTTCAACATGCTCCTTGCCATATTCCTAATGGTTTTGTTCTTTCTCTCTGTTACACCATTATTTTGTGGTATGTATCTAGTTGTAAATTGTTTTCTAATTCCATGTTGTTTGCAGTACTGATGGAATTCCTTTGAATCATATTCTCCACCACGATCTGAACTCAATACCTTAATCAATCGATCACTTTGGTTCTTTGCTAAGGCTTTGAATTATTTAAACTTTGAAAAAGTTTTAGATTTCTGCTTCAATAAGTAAACCCAGGTCTTTCTGTTATAATCATCAATGAAAGTGAGGAAGTAACAACTTCCACTAATCGATTGTGTCATCATCGGTCCACACAATTCTGTATGCACTAGCTTAAGAGGTTTCTTTTCTCCGTATGCAACTCCCTTTTGAAAACTTTCACTGTGTTTCTTTCCCGAGATGCAACACTCACAAGTAGTAGAAGGTTCTTTGATGGAAGGTAATCCTCTAACCATCTATTTATGTTGCAACAATCTTAAACTAGAAAAGTGCAAGTGTCCAAATCGAAAGTTCCATAACCAATACTCAGTAGAACTTGCCACCGTAAAAGAACTGATATGATCATTATAATTCATAACTAGAGGAAACAATTTGTTTCTCGTCATATGCAACTTTCTTATCCATTTATTAATTTCAGGCTTGTCATATATAACACATTCTTGTCCTTGAAAGATAACTCAGTATCCCTTCTGTTTTAATTGCCCAACACTTATCAAATTGTGTTTGAGACCAGAGACATACTATACCTTTGAGATTGTGTTTGGCTCCCCCTGCTTGGTCAAAATGTTGATCACACCTTTGCCATCTACATCGACAACCTTGTCAATCCCCAACTTTACGTCTTTCTTCACAGATTGATCCAAATTTGCAACCAAATTCTTGTTGTTTGTCATGTGGTTACTCCAACCACTATCTAATAGTTTCACATTATCAGAAGGTTCATGCATGGTATGGCAATCTAGGAACATGGAGTTAGTACTCTTTGTAGTGACATTAGCTCTCTGATTCCCTTGATCAGCTAACCTCTTCCTGCAATCACAGGAATAACGACTAAATTTATAGCAATAATAACATTTCACCTTTGATTTGTCCACTCTTTCAATATTGTTGAAGTTTCCATAGTTGCTGCCACTTTAATGTTCATTCTTTTCTTGACCATCTCTCTAACCACCATATCTTTCGCCTCGTCCTTTGCCTCTCGACCTACTTCTTCCTCAACTTCTGTCTCTTGAAATATAAACCTAACTTTTGAAAGTGGTCTCTAAAGTGGAATTCTTATTTATGTCTATCATTTCCTCATGTGATAGAATTGATGCCATCAACTGATCAATTGTCAGTGATGTCAAATCCTTGGCTTCTTATGTCGTTTTTTCCACAACAAAAAATTTGGTAGACAAAGAAATGAGGACCTTGTCAAGCACCGTTTAATCTTTAATTTCCTCACCATAAAGTTTCAACTAGTTTACGACAATCATGACCCGATTCATGAAAGAATCGATGTCCTCTGTCTCCTTCATCTAGAGACTTTCAAAATCTCTCCTAGTATTATGCAACTTAACAATATTGACTTTGGCCATACTTTTATAGCTTGTCACCGAGGTATCTCATGCTTCATTTGCTAAATATGTGATCATAATATTCTCGAATACTGCTCGGTCCACTCCTTCCTGAATAAACTACAACGCATGTGCATTCTTCTTCTTGTATTTCTTCCATAGATCTCACTGCATTAGTGAGAGCTCGTTTTTTAATTCATCCTTAGGTTCTGAAAACCCAAACTAGACATAATCCTAAACATCGTGAGAGTACAATGTGGTCACCATCTTAGTGACCCACACATCATAATCCTTCCCCATAGATAATGGGAACTGGGGCTCGAAAATTGAGAAAGCCAACTTTCTTCAAAAATCTCCTTTTAAAAACTTGACAAAACTCTAATTTTATAAAAATCCTTATAAACATTTCTTTATAAAAAAACACACCTAACTAAAACCCTTAATTTTTTTTTTTTTTATAACTATTAAAATATATATATATATAAACTTCATATAAGCCCTTTTAAAAATACTTTTTATAATATATATCCATTTTCTCAAGAAATCTGATTATACCAATCCTTTGAAAAATCGATGTGAGGATATAAGAGTGTTTTGATATAACTTAAAAGGAAAAGGTGGTTGATGTAGGAGCATTCAGCTCAACATTATCATTGTATTTTAGTAGACATAGCGGGTCTTGTGTTTCAAGGAAATTAGTTTCCTAAGTATTGAATTAATGTAATTATTAAGAGTTTTGAGTGATTTTAATGAAAGAAACTAGAATAGGATTTAATTGAATATGGTGAGGCATAATTGTAAATATTCTCGAATGTAGGAGAATATGAGTGCTTTAGGATAGTTGAGAAAACTACGAGATTTGACAATTGATTGTAAGCCTCAGATTAGGAATTAGTTCATGATTTTGTGGATTGACAGAATCCTTAGGGATGAGAAAGAGATTTTAGGATTTTGTTGAGGAGTTTATGGATCTAAAACCAGAAATTGATTTTAGAAATCCTTTGTATAAATGTAAGCCTAAAAGGCATGATCAGTGGTTAAAGACACACAAAGAGAGAGAGAGAGAGAGAGAGAGAGAGAGAGAGAGATTTAGTTGTGTTTGTAAGCCTACAGGAAGATGATGAACGAAGGCCATTAATTAGAATATCGGGCTGAGGAGAGACAGAGTCTCAATATGTAATAATTTGTTTAGGTATTTATACACAAAGAATTCAATTCTGAGTGTGTAGATGTGTGATTCAAATGTTGATTGATAAATTATGTGTCTATCAAATATTCTGCATAATATATGTATGGAGGCGGGGTCAAAGCGAATGTACAGAGGAGAAAAAGTACAGTGGAAGGGAATGCATCATTGAATCCATTCAAAGAGCCAATTAATGTTTTGGAGGAACAAGAACTAAAGAACGTCGGAGAGCTAAGTTCAGGAGGAGTCGTGGAGTGGAAGGTCGAAGATCCCAGAAGAAAACCAAAATCCATAGAAAAAACTGAGAAATAGTGTAAAAACTAAGTATAGGGAGAAACGAGAAGTGAAGAAACAATAAACAACAACCGTTGGATCTTGAAGATCAATGGCCAGGATCCAATCGCAGAGGAGACGGAGGAATATCGCATCAGCAGTTTTTTTTAAATAGTGAAAGTAGATTTCGGGCAGCCTCAAAACCGTAAGTGATATTGAGCGCGGAATCCCCAATCCCATTAAGCGATCGACACATGGCAGCTAGGAGGATAGAGGAAATTGCTTATTGGGCGATTAATCCTCGTGCATGTTGCCCAACCGAAATCTTTGTGAGCAGTTAGATCTAGCGTAAGTAAAAGGATGGCGAGGATCAACGATTAATTTCGTTGATCGTGTTAGCTACCTATACCAATAGGTTTCATTTTTCATGATTGGCAAGGGAAGTGCCAATATGATCTACTTTGGTGATGCAAAGATCTCATATTCTTGTGGAAGAAATATACTTGTTTGGTTAATGCTGCCCTACTTCTGGATGGGTGATCCAATAACCTAAGCTGGGTCATGCCATGTTTCAATTTTTGTTATAGATTAGAGAAAGGAACCTATCCAAACAGCTCAATCTTGGCAGGTAAAGTAGATAGGTAGTGAAAGAAGGTTCCCAACTGCTTAATCTGGGGCCTTGGAAGCAATAAGGGTAGCTTTAGATAGAAAATCAAAAGAAAGGCAAAGATAAAGAAAAGGCACAAAAGGGTTTGCAAATCCAAGTGCACCCTCCTTGGAGTAACAAAAAATGCTAGGAAATAGAGTGGGTAGGTAGACGGGGTTGCAGAAAGCATGGTTTGTAATTTTTCACTGGCCTAAAGGAAAGGTAAAAACAGGACGCCAGTGCAGATGTTCTGTTCACAGTAGTGTTACAACAAATGAAGCATGTCTAACATCCAGTTTACCCATCTCCTTCATAACTAACACTCCTATGCCACCCAACTTCACAAAGAAGATCCAAGTATTTTGTTGGCTCTAGCTTCTTTAGTAGCTACATTCCTTGTGCAAAATTCTTTTCATTTTGATCTACTTCCTAAAAAGACTAAGTCAATTTCATACAGACTCAGTATTCCCCCCCATCCACCTCTTTCATTCATATTAACTACTAACTTATTACTATCTAACTCCCCATACCCCTATTCCCCTATTACTATGTAAAAATTGCAAAAAAAACCCAAAAAATCTAAGTATCCCCGCCCCCGAGCATTATAGCTCTAGCTGTGATTTTGAAGGTTTTCATGCGCTGAAAAAACATTTGAGCGCAACCCACAGAGCACCAAAAATTAATCCTAGGGATTAATCCGAGATTTGCTCGGGTTAATAGCCTTAAACTCGCTTTTGACTGTAAACCTTTGCAAAACCCAATTAACCCGCATATGTTGAAAACAACCCGGAAAACCCATTTTTCCAAAGTTTCTGCTGAGCGCGATTTTCGAAAGAAAATAATATTTAATTATCCCTGCCTCAAATATCGCCCGCGCACCTTATCGCTCCGTCAACCATCGGATCTGGGCCCTCCCACCCGACGGCCCGCATCGCATCGGACGGGCATCAGCGTCCGAAAGATACGCTCCGAGAAACTGTCAGAGGGTGACATGAGGCCTCCGCCACGCATCACCCCCTAGACTCTCTCGGAGCGCCCTCTGACAAAACCGCGACCGTATAGAGGGCACTCCGAGAAAACTCGCTTACCACTTTGTTAAACCGCCTGCCCACGCCAGCGCCAGGACCCGCCCACATCACGTCCGCTTGGCGCCATGTCAGCATCCCCAACCGCCCGAGCTCCGACGTGGCCGCCACCGGTGCAATCCCTGTGAACCACTCACAGACTGCCACGTCACCCGATGACGTCATGCTGACATCACCCGACCCTGACCCCACCTGATGACGTCATGCTGACGTCATCCAAAAAGCGCGCCAATGAGCCAAAAGTCCATATTTTGCCGTTTTCTTCGCGTTTTTCTCATTTTTCTCACTGAAAGAACTAGCTCTCCTCTGCATGAGAATTATGTCCACTGCCGCCAACCTGCTGAAATCATCCTGAAGAGTGCTGCTGCCTACAACCCACCTGCACTTGTCACCATCACCGGCAATTCACCAGGTATTTACCCAGTGCATCCTTTCGGAGCTAAGTTACATCCATGTTTCTCCTAAACTGAACTCATAAGAGTGAAACAAACCTGTTTTTCCCGTTAATTCCCGGATAAACTAGCATTCCCCACAGTTGCAGGGTATAAACTCACCTGCTGAACCTATATATATGTACCCTTCCCCGAATTCCCATTGTGCTCGTGCATTCGTGGACTGTAAACCTAAAACAGCATAATTCACCAGGGAAACTGAGTTGCCTACTCCTGCAAACTATCAAAATTACTCTTGTTAAGCATTTTGCATATTATCTCACCTCATTACCCTATTGCCTCTGCAAAATTAACCCTTTGTGGTCTCCTGCCCGCTAAAACCAGTTCAGCACCAAGTCATAACCACTACTTAGCCATGGAGACGCCACCAATAGTCCTAAATATTCAACCTATGAATGCCCCACACAGAGAGCTAGAGTGGAAAGCCCTAGGTGACAAAGATTACCAGATGTTAGACTCAATGCCCATGACAGCTAAGTTCAATATTCAGCTGATGAATGAATTCAAGGCCCAGCATCTCAGTGGGACTGACACCTTGGGAATTTGGGATTCCCACATACTCATATACAACCTCCCTCAAGTTAATGTGCTACCAGACTTGATAAAACAATGCATGTCAAGTTATGATCCCGGCCAAAGGGCTGTCCTCAGCCCCTCAGGCTCAGTACTATTCCATATCACCTCTGAGACTATCAATGAAATGCTGCATTTTCATACTACAGAGCCCCTTACTCTTCTCTCCCTCCAGGACCTGATAACAAAAGGGGGCAAATTGTCCAGGGATCAGATTTCCAGGGTTAACCAGTTGTTTATTCGGCCTGATTATCAATCTATGACTACTTCCCTTCCCATACCATATCCATATCTCAATGAGCTGGGGAAAATGATAGTAGATTTGATCAGTTACATCATGGGTTATGGGACATATGAGGATGTGGATGAAACCATCATAGCAATGTTGTCCATCTTCTCCTGAGGGATGCCTCCTGCTATCCATTATGACTTTGATACTTTCATTGCCAATAAGATTCATTAGCAATTTATGAATCTGGAGAGGGAGAAGGTGTTTAAATACACCAGGTACATCTATCATCTATTCTTATTCTATCAGCCTAATGCCTTCCCTGTCCCTCTGAAGAAGCTAGATAGCCAAGGACGCCCTAGTTCGGTTGTGTTTTGGACCGCAGTCTGTCATCTTCTGCATTATTCACCATACACCTATTGTGAATTTATTGATCTATTCATTCATCCAGCTATGACCTTTTTGTTGGGTGCGCCTCCCCCAAGATTGACAGAAGAAATGCAGAGAATCCTTCAGCTCTCAAAGGCATACAACATTAGTGATTGGTACTTTTACCAACACCATACAATAATCAGAGTATATGGCTATGAGCTAAATCCTTATAGGCTACCAAAATATGTCCCCATGAGACTCTTTGCCCTAGAGTATTTCAGGCAGTTTGGAAATGCTGACTCTGTCCATTTCCAAAGCAAAAACAAGAAGGTGCAACTGAAGGTAAAGAATCAGCTGGGCCCCTTCTTGTACAATAAGAAGGAGGAATGATGGAAGGAAGCTGATAGGATCCTAGAGACCCTCAGACTTCAAACCAGTTTTAAGTGGGTGCCTTATGACCCCAATCACTTCATTTCCCTTAGGAGAATAAAGTATAAATTGGGGGGCTATGTTGATGTGAAACTGCCCCATGTTGAGAAGTACGCCAATGCCCTAAGCTGGAAAGAAGGCACCTTAGAAGATGCAATTGGTCAAGAAGAAATGCTAAGGAGAGAAATAAGCAAACTTGAGAAAGAGGTTGACTTGGAATCTTGTGGGCAGGTTTCTTCCGCAGATCAAAGGAAAATTGGAGCAGCTGCCTCATCATCCACAGCCCAGCATCAAGTAGGCGAAGTTGCCCAACAAGAAACAAATAAAGGCAAGGGAAAGGAGGTGGAGCAGGAACAATCACCTCCTGGAGTACAGCAACAGGTAGAGCAGCAGGTAGAGCAGCAGGTAGAGCAGCAACAAGAAAAAAAACAAGAAGAACAAGAAAAACAGAAAGAAGAGCCTCAAGAAGAGGGGCAGCCTATGCAGCAAGAATAAATGGCTGAGGCCCCAGCACCTACTGAGCAACAAGCCCAACAGAACATACCATTAAGGCAAGAGAAGACAATGGAGACTTCAGTACTCCAGACTCCACAAAAAGTGGAAAAAGGAAAGAAGAGAGACAGAGAGTAGGAGACTCCCCTTATAACGTCCACTAATCAAGGGGAGAAAAGGCAAAGATTAAATCCCTTCTGAAGAAGAAATGCTTATGGGGCAATCGGCGATAATAGGCCCACCAAGCATGGAAGTATCTGCTAGTTCCTTTCAGCAGGAACCAGAGAGAAATCTTGGAGGAGAGGTCAGCTCCTCAAGCCATCAAAGAAAAGCTGAGGGGAGCATCAAACAACAGTTCACTGATATCAAAAGAAGAAATGAGCCACTCAAGCTCCAAATCTACAATCAGTTGTTGAAGATGGCCCCCACAAATCAGTAGAGGCTCATGGCAGCCTATGACATTCAGAAGGAAAAATGACCATGAGTCATTTCAGGCCCACCACGGTGCAGCCACAGTCAGCTGCAGATTACATAAGAACCAACCTGGAGGTTCTTGCAAAAGACATTCACCCGATGGATCAAATAGAACTCCATAAGCAAACGGGTGAAATGGTCTATGCAACATTGGCAGACAAGACAATGTTGGCGAAAAGGCTGGAGAACAGCCTAAATAATACAGCTGCCCAACTAGAATTGGAGAAGGCATCTTCCTTGGCCATAGACAACAGGATCAAGTCTTTGGAAGACATAATTATAGAGCTGGGGCATGACCCCAAGGACCCCAAAGTAATACAATCACTGTTCAAGATGAGGGATGCAGACCTGGCAGCCCTAAGAAAGAAACTAAAGCTCCTAGCAACCATTCATCCCCAAACAGATGAGGTTGCTCAGCAGAAACAAGAACAAGAAATAGCTACATTGCTGGTAGCACTGCAAAAACAACTTGTGCAGACAGAAGGGAGGCTGGAGGACACTGAGGCTGCACTACAGGTAGCCCTACAGCAGAAAGAGGGAGGTCAGACTTCTCAGCCCCCTCCACAGGTTATTAACCTTGAGGAGCCTCCAAAGACCACTCCTCCTCACACAGAAACAACAGCAGCACCGTTCACATCAGCAACAGCACCATCAACATCAAAAGCAACAGCCTCTACAAAGCAAGCTCCAAGCTTGGACATGCAGAAATTGTTAAATTAGGTCCAGGCCTTAGAGGCACAGATGACAGAACTAAATGGAGCCAAGGATGAGTTGGCCAAGCTAAATGAAAAATATGATAAATCGAAGCAGAATGTGGCTGAGAAAGGGAGAGAAATAAAAGCTCTCAAGGAAAGAATAAAAGAGCTGGAAAAGGAGCTCACCCTTGACAAAGTGGTGGGTGAGATCAGAAGAGTTTTATGGACCCACATTGGTCAATCAATAACGAACCAATGGCAATACATTGAGACCATTCATGAGCAAATGGATCTCATAGGCAAAGCGCAGAAGGAAGTGCATAGAGCAAGGGCATCTCTAGGTAGTATGCCTGAGGTAGCCAACAGATTGATCAATGTGCTCAGTAACAGGACAGGCCCTCTGCTGGCAGCAATTGGGATCACCAGTAGGACGGAGACTATCCAGCTAGTCAAGAGGGTCCTCACACTGAAAAGCCTGGTACAGACATTGGACAGGAGGAGCCAAGATATGAAAACAGAGGTACACAGGTTCATGGACAAATTTGCTGCTTACAGAGCAGAGGTCTCCCTAGCTTACTCAACAGTGCAGGAAAACTTCTATCACATGAAGTTTATGCTAAGAGGGTGAACACATTTGCTGCAAATCAGATCAGCCAAGGATCAAGTAGCTCCCAGGATACAAGGCCAGTATCTGGTCAAAGTCTCTATGATAGAATAGAAAATCTATTCTTTATTATGAATGAGATTAACCATCTGTTTGAAACGCCTCCAAATTTCTACAAGTACACAGAGGCAGATGAGACCATGGATGCAATTTTGAGGCATCAATTGCCTACGCAGGATTGGTGGGCCTCCGTGATACAATTGTTATTATAAACAAGAGGCTTCATCTGAATTTTGTCATCAAAATACATAAGTCATCACCTTCAGAAAGTGTGATATACATACTATGACAGAAAGGTGGGATGAGCCACCTCAGCATGAAGATTCAGCCACCAAGAATAGCAAAGACAGCTACAGGTAGCAGGACCAAGAAAAAGCTTCAGCATGACAAAGCATAAAGATACATCATTCACACCAGTCAGCATTAAAAGTAGAAACGCTCAACCGACTCAGCCTCCTCCTAAGGTCAAAAAGAGGCCTGACAACATTATAGACCATTTATTTTACATTTATACTAGCAATAACTTTCCTATTTGATATTTGTAAAAGTTAGTGAGCACAGTTAATGTATTAAATGACTCAGTATTGAGATATTTTGTAAGACCTATTGTATATATACCCCCTCGCATACACTACCAAGGGGTTGGGAATTATTGTTTTTTAAGTTGTTTATCTTATGAAGAACTGAGAACTCGGTTGTAACCTTCAGAAGGATGTGATTAATAAAGCTTGGAGTTTACAGGAACTGAGTCTTACTGGTGCTTGCTGTGATTGGATCCATTGAATGCTACAGGATTCTAGTGCTATGATTTGATATAATAAGTGTTTCTCTATCTCTGTTAATTTTACTGTTATTTATTTTAACTCATTCCTCTCACATGTTGGTCTGAATCCAGGAAAGAAAGAAAAAGAATAGCTCAGGATTTGTCCATGGAGACACCCTGATCTCAATCTAATTTCACTATAAATGTTTTCATAGCTTTCAGCTGTTTAAATTGGAACTCTTGATTGCTCCAATAAGCTCTGAATACCTCACAGTCACTATTTGGTAATTCATTTATGCTACTAAGTAGGGATTGTCGTTCAAATTCATGTCACATTGTTGGTAACTCCATATCTCATTGTTTCACTCACTAAATTGGAAATTATATTAACAATAGCCTTCTAGCCCTGCAGTAAAACTTTCTCCATCACAGGCACCAGAACTATCTCATTTTTCTGGCTCCACATGCCCAATGGATTAGCACCTTCTGAACTCTTCATACCCTTCTTACAACAAAATTTCATCAACCAAAGTCTCAAACAGGAAACTGAAACTTTAAACTAGCCGAAGATATTCGCAAAGCATAGCTGAAACTTAAAGAGAGAGCCCTCTCTGATTATAGATAGGCTAGGATCTATAATCCAAAGGTTGGTTAGTGGTTACCCCGGCCGTATTCCCTTGGGAGTCATAGGGAACAACCTGGGTGTTAACATAAATGGCGACTCCACTGGGGACAACCTCACGATTTTCCAAATACTGTATATTCCCTAAAATTTACAAGTGAAACCTGAGAGCTAGCCAGGAGGCCTTCGAAACTGTTTCTGTTTTTACATTAACAAGTTTAACCTAAAAGCTGCTTCACTCTATCTTCATACTAACTTTAGGACATACACATCTATTTCAAAATCTGATCTAGTCCTTACAGATACAAGAAAACTCTAAAAATACTCAAAAACAACTCAGAAGCTGGCTCCCAAGAAGAATCAGCGGTATACAAGGTCCAATCCTGACCCTAACCCACCAACTGTTTTTGAAAATCCTAACACAGTCCATAAAAACATTAGGAAGCAGCAAAAATAGGAGAATCCTTCTGACTTAAGCCCTAAGACAGTACACCTTAACCCCGTTCTTACTCCCATCAAGGTGTTGTTCCGGTCTACCCCTGGTTCCCCTAGTTCACCATCTACATCTCAAAGTCCTCCTTTTACACCTTCATCCACTTCACATGTTCCCTTGACCAATACTGCAGTCCCTGTCATACCTAGTACCCCCACTATCCCAGTAGTCCCTGTTGTCCAGATTAATCCTATAAACCCTGCAAATATGGCCAATAGATATGCACCCCTGCAGTTACCTGCTAATGTTGCAGCTCTACCTCATGACTACCAATCCAAAATCTCATACTTTGACTCCACTGGCCCTTTCACT
>APFE030787553.1:0-14407 GCA_000404065.3 Pinus taeda
AAAGGAAGGAGGCTGCACATTTTTGAGGGGAGATTGATCATTGTTGGAGGGTTGAAGTGGGCTACAAGTGTGCCCTAACCAATTCTCAGATTTGAAGGTATGCACAATGGTTTATAAGGTATGTTGTTTCTCTTATGTTGCTAGGTGTTAGTTCCTAGTTTGGATCATATTGGATGGAGATCCTAGTTGGACAGTAATTGGTACATCCTACAAACAATTTCATCAATAATAGCTACATGTATGTTAATAGGAGCAACAGGGGGTTGTAGGATAGTTGGTCGTCTTCTTGAGTTGATGACTTTCTACAGGATGTAGTGTCCTAGAAGAGGACAACTTTTGGAGCATTGTTAGCAGCTAAGAGGAAGGGTAATCATAGTGGTTGGATGCCCTAACCAGTGAGTAGATGCTACAATACAGAGATATTTATTTTTTATGTTTGATTGGTTTTGTATGGACATTTATGGACTTATGGAGTGTAGTGTGAAAGTGGTCCATATATTATCCCTAAGTGCAGTGACCTAAGAAGGACTTTAGGCCTGCTAAAAGTGGCAAAGTTGGAGCAGCCTAAAG
Source organism: Pinus taeda (assembly GCA_000404065.3). NCBI lineage: Eukaryota > Viridiplantae > Streptophyta > Pinopsida > Pinales > Pinaceae > Pinus > Pinus taeda. The sequence goes on from APFE030787553.1 coordinate 571, forward strand.
AACAAATTCTAAAATATTGTAGAGGCTTGCTTCAAGCCCTAAGGAAAAAACATCTTAAAGGACTAAGGGATCGTTAGAAGATGAAAAATAAGATCTCAAAGGTATGATTAGCTAGGAGCAGTTTGTAGCCCTAGACTTGCCTTATAGAGAAGGACATTTATAGAAAAAGTTAGGCAGTCCTCCATGCCCTAAGTTCATTGTTGGAGAAGTACATTCAACAGTGATAGTGGGAAGCCCTCCAACCCTAAGTGTGCCTTCCTTAGGTATCCCAAGAAGGCATTAGTGGGAAGAAAGTCCCAAAAGAGTTGAGGAGTAGTAATGGGAAGTTGAGAGTTTTTCACAAATGGAATTGTGAACAACTCAACAAAAATCTCAATGTGTTCATGCGTTGAAGGAGTAACGGTTAATGAAACAGAAGGTGGAGCCAATTTCAGTGACCTAATGGCAATGGTTCATTGATAAAGGAATATTTGTGTTGTTGCAAATCGAGATCCGAAGGACTGGGCTTGTGTGTTTAGGGTACAACCAAGAGGAGGTGAGAGAGCGCTACATCATCCAGATGGTCAGTGTATCTTGCTCACAGTAGATTGGTTGTAAAAGTGACCAACACCAAAATCTAGTTGTATATCTTGTACTCATGGATGTGGGGGCCATTTTATATGATACGAAAGCCTTAAACAATTGTATTATCCGTTTGACTAATATAAAAAAGTTGGGTGGTTGTATAAATTTTTAAAAAGTTGTATATATTTTATCCACTAATAGATTTATTGTTGTATATTTTTCCACTGTGAAAAGTGGTCTTTTTGTGATACTTGGATTAGTATCGAGAGTGATTTAAGATTCTATCCTAGACTCTAGTATTGTGGAAAAACAACATGAGGTAGATACTCCACCTAGGATACCCAAAGTATTTCTTTCATCGACCCATTTCCCTCAAGGAAATGTTTGTCCATCATACCATTCTTTTCAGAGTACATGTGACTTGGGATTTTCACCCTAATCCATCACACTACATGGCTTAAGAATGTCTATCCAAGATGCTTATCCAATCCACCATTCTCCTTATCCATGTCAATGTACTTAATTTAGGATATTAGTTGTAATCTTTCATAGTACTTAACACAAGGAGAATCACGCTAATTCAAATCATCATTCTCCCTATCCATGGTGCATGCACTAGACTTATGGTTGTTATTCCTAGCCTAGTACATGACATCGGGAGAACTAGTGTTGAAACATACTCCCTCTCAACTTGAGAGGAGCAATCCATGCTCACTCCTTCTCGACCAGAGAGAATTCATCAACAAGCTTCAACTTATGTCAGAAGTACTCATACTTCCTTTACATCAACAACCAACAATGGTTGTATTTTCTTAAACCAACCATCTTATGACTGAAATTTCTCATCTTGCAACTCATAGGGCTCCAAATCTTCATCCTAACAGTCCATTATACTTGAGGTCTTTTAAGGGTTTCAGCAAAATTCCCTCTTAACAGTACCAAAATAGTACTGTATTAGGGTTCCACAAATATACCCTCTTAACAGTCCTCTATCTGTCATTTAAATCATTGAACTAGGGCTTGTTACACATCCCACACTTTTTTTGTTTTCCTCCTTTGGTATGACATAATCTTAGGACTTTTCCTGGCAGTGCTCCCAAAAATAGGTCCACTAAACAATTGTTCAAGCACTGCATACACTTCTAGATCTACCTAGATCTAGGGCTCTAAGTCTACCCTCTCCTAGGGCTTCTTCATTTCCACTAACAGTCCATGACTAACTATCCTTAGGCTACTCAACAACTGTCATTTACTTTCTTTACCATACATGCCCTAACTATTGCCCAACTGCTCATTCTACGTACATTCACTGAGGTAATATGTTGCCCTGTTGATGATATAACTTTGTGAATTTCTATATCGGCTTTTATATAGGGCTTATACACCTCTATCTTAGTCCCTTCAAGACACATCTTGTCTCTAGACAAAACTCGGGCTCTTATTCCTCATTGTGCATACCATTCTTCTTCTGTTCAGAACCACATTGCTCTTCTCTGATTGCAACCACCCTAACCTTCAAATCCATCTGCATAGACAAGCATACAACTAGTAGAATTGTCATAGGGTATGAGATCTAGTCTCTAGGGGTCTCAACCCTCTTTTTCCATCATGAAATAAACCCTAAGAATCACAATAATATCTCCTATTCACTTAAGGAATAGATCTAACAATTCACATCTCCTTGTACCCATTTCTCCTTGATGACATCTTGCTAGATCTCCAAGACTCAAAATCTCAACACCTTTATGAGTTCCTTTGCCCAATCTAGGGTAGCCACAAACTAGGAGCGATCTTTTCCTTGGACCCTAATCTCATGCACATTTTTCTTCTAGAAGATGTGACCTTCCACTAGCATTTTGCTAGGCTTCTTAACTCTCCAAAATAGGCCTTACGACTTTCCTATAATGCCCGAGAATCCTTGATCTTATAGTAGAGATTATGCTCTTCAACACATTCCAAGTGATTCCTTCTAACTTGGCCATCTGGTTTCTCATGTTCTGCAATGTACCAATGTCATGTTTCTTCATTATAGACTTGAGGAAAGTGGCATTCCTTTGCTCAAATTTCACTTGAGAAATATGCAACTGTGAACATTTTTATTTTTCTTCTAGTAGTTGTACAATGTCTATTTGGCCTCCATAATGACTAAATTTCTAGAAGATTCCTTGATAAAGACGACCCCTTTCTCTCAAAACTTGGTTTCTTTATTACAAGAACAATTTCTCCATGAGCATGACTAGATTTAAAAACCTATCTTACTCCTTGAGAACTTGTTCCTTCTCGAAAAAAATATTCCAGAATTTTTTTATTAGAATGGATCAAGTTACGACCTCCTTAGTAGCTCATCTCAAGCTTCAAATTCAACTTTTATATCTTGGTTTCTTTTTCATCTTCTTGATCTCCTTTGGAATGAATTTGTAACACACATTGTTTGTGTAACTCGCATCATATATATCACTTGATTTTGAAGAGACAACTTATATCACTATATTATACCTCAGTAATTAATTCATATTACTGACTCTTGGAGAAACTTCTATCACTATTTTTCAACTCTAATGCTGATTTCATATCACTGTTGTTATGGGTTCTTTATAGACATGTCTTGATACTTTTCAGAACTTTGCACAAAACTTCAGTCTAGTAGTTCAATGAGGAGTAAATCTGTATTTGGACCAAAAGATTGGAGATCAATGCATCATTATATCATAGATTGATCCATAGTTTCGCATACTTTATTTGAGACTCTGCAGACCTTTGTAACAATCCTTCATGCTTCAGGAATTTGGCTTGCTTGAATAAGATCTTGGATCTTGATTTGTACCCAACATCATAGGTAACATTTCATAGCGGAACTAGCTTCCTAATCCTCAAAATCTCGTACTGAATGAAAGTGTAATTACTACCACATAACTTCTCCTATGTTATAACTTCATGAAATGTTGTAGGGGAATCTTCATTTTTGCAAACGAGAGTGATCTTCTAACCTCCTTTTACCGACCTTAGCTCTCATACCACGTTGGAAAATAAAGGTAAAGGCTGATTCTCCTTTCATGATAATTACTTGTGAACTTAGTTGGATTCTTATTCCATTATTTGTGTTTCTTTTCTTCATTCAGAAATTTCCAAAATAAAAACATGCAAATCACAAGAGACAGTAAATACAAGATATAGGCTCCACACTAGGGAAAAACCCCAAAAATAGGGAAAACCCAAACAATCCTCTTCTTCCATAATCATATCAAAATGAGATATCAAGACCAAGACTAATACACTTTCCTCCATAAAATCTCCAAGTTAGCTCTCCTTCCAAGTCATGGTAAAAATCAAGACTCTTCGAAACTTTGGCTATCCTTCCACGGAAAACTTTGCATATCCTAGCCATTATAACTCGCATAATTCATTAGAACATCAACCCAACTTGTTTCCATCTGTAAATTGAATTTTTTTTACAATATTCCAACTTCATAAACTTCAGTCACAGAACTTCACATCTAATTCTAGATTACATGCCACAAAGAGTTTGGATGTTCACCTCCAAAGAAACTTATATAATTCTATTAGAGAGATTCACATCTTTCTCATAATTACTTCCACAATCTATATGAAATTTGTTGGATGATCCACGTCAATATATAGTAGTTTTCCAATGTGAAAGGTCATGTCTATTGATTAGGCCGACTTAACCAATAGGAGGGAAGACTTGGTCTTATTGAGAATTAAAATCCCTTTTTCCTTTTCTTGTAAAAAGTCCAAATGGACTTTGGCTCAAAATTAATTCTTTTAACTCAAAAATTCCCTATCTGAACAACATGCCTAACCTGAACTTGAGCATGAAACAAATAAAGTTATTTTTCTTTATTTACATAAAATCGAAATTAACATGAAGACTAAACCTAGTTACTTTTCCAACTCTAAGTGATGAGTGGCTAGGATTAGATCCTAAGCTTCACTTGAGATCAATAGTAGAGATTTGATCAAATGCGCTTAAATAATTAAATAATTTATTATTAGCTCAATAGCAAGCATTAATCAATTAAATTTATTTATTTATTTTTAATTTAGGCTTAGGAAATAAATCATGATAATCATTTACTACTCATGAGAAAACACTAAAAAGGATTGGACATATTTTGCATGCTCGACCCTTAGCCTATGTGGCACCACCTGTTTGAGCTATAATCATCTACAATCATGTCGGTCTGAGGTGGAGGTCCCACAATTGTTTTCCATCCCATATCCATGTTATGTTTGACCACTTTTGGTGACCACTTGTCCAAGCGTCCCTGCTTTATAATTTTCTCATTACCCCTTGCATTAACATTGATATATTTGTGAAATATCCTTATAACAACAACTAAAATAGAACACTACTAAAACTAATTATGTTCTTTAAGTAGACAACAAGGAGATAAAAGAAAGCAACAAAAGTGGCAAATGCATAAGAAGATTGAATCCATTGCTTTATCTCTGTCTCTATTCTCACTTGCTATGATTCTTCCATTTTTCCACCCCACAAATTAATGGGATTTCTAGCCATTAACAATGGTAGAGGGAGAAGTGTATGTTTGTGATCCTTCTCTTGGGGTTCAGATCCATAACACTTATATCATGAGGGGGAATGGTCCTTATACTTGCTTAATTGTGCTAGTTTGAGGTAGAGTGGCCATATTTATTTGTCCCCTACACTTGTTAGTTGTTGCCCCTACCATCAACATTTTTATATTTGGGTATGTGGTAAAATTAGTCAAGTAAAAATTATTTGGGTATTTGGACAAATTAGTTATGTAAAAATCAATTTTAGAAATTTTGTAAAAAAATAGCCTGCAAGATGATTCAAGTAACATGGATTTTTAAACTCTAATAATTACGATGTAAGGTGTTCCCCTCTTGTATGAACCCCCCTCCCAGTCCACTTTTCTCCATATGATCATGTGTTAGACGTTCGTTTGGAAGGATGTTTTCCATTGGATCATTAAAGACAATGGAGAATGTTGCACTAGAAGGTGGTTACATGTGTTGCATTGGAAATCACCTAGCTAGACACATCTCTAAGCACTTGAGAGCCTCCACGAGTACCAAGCCTATGCCACTATCGAGGACAATTCATGCCTTGTTACGCATAACAAGATTTTGATTGCCAATTTTGTAGGGCCCCCATCACCATTGACAACAGTTCCCATGTCATATTCCACATATCATGTTAGTGCACACAAGAAAGGAGCCTCCAGTACCTGTTTATCCTCTTTGTGTGAACAAGCACAAGCCTCCAATACCTTCTTATCCACAAAAGGATTGTCTACCATGGATGAGTTGTACTAGGGTTTGTGGGAAGAAAACGAGGTGAGCACAATAAGACCCTCATCTTCCTTGAACTCCAGAACTTGAGGAATCCCATCAATAAACTCTTTCCACATTCCACATTCCAATGTCCACATGAATGACAGTTTGCGACATGTACCAGAGTTTCTCATTCCCTCAATCCTTCTACAAGGAGGTTGCTCAACTTTGTCATGTGGTCTAGAACCATTATTCATTGCATGAGGGTTTTGGCTTCATGTATAATAGAGGTTTTTGCTAGGATTTGGCTTAGGTATAAGAGAGGGGTTTTTCTTTGTGCCCCTTCTTCTTTATTTTGGTTGCTTTGAGGGTTCCTTAGTTATTTTGTTTCCATTTTTAACCTTTATTGCCAATTTCCTAGTGCAAACATGGTGGAGTATACTATGGAACCCCTAACCACAATTCTTGTTATTTGTCTTGGCAATGATGGTTTTATTACATTCTTCAGGTTATGGGTTTTACATATTTTTTCTTCTTCTTTCTAGACGTTTACACCAAATGCATGCAACAATGCTAAAAGACATTGTGCATTTAGAATGATTTTGCGTAGCATGTAGTTTCTCTCTCTCATTAATGTGTTTTTGGAGTTGGATTGAGGTCTGAAGACAGTTTTTACCATTGTTAGAAGGAATTATAAGAAAAAATAGAAAGGCTCATGCTACGTATTCTTGTGACTTGAGATTCTTTTAGTTTCTTGGAGAGGGGTTTTGATCAACAATATTTATCATTGACATTTTCAAAGGCAATATTCCTTGGCAATGGTCTTGTAGCCATTCTCTCTAGGTTTTTTTCTAATACCTATATTGACACTCTAGGTTTCTTGCAAAGGGGTTTTTATCCATAATAGTTATCATTGACCTTTGCAAAGGAAATATTCCTTGGCAATGGTCTTGTAGGCATTCTTTTTGGGTTGTTTTCCAATATCCTTACTAACACTCTAGGATTTGTTCCAGTTTCTTCATTTGATGCTGCAACATGCTTATTAGCTATAAGGATGGCCATTATCTTCTCCACATGGATAAAGAATTATGGAGATCCTTCAGAGAGTAAGGATCTTCTTACTCAGTGCAAGGGTGTTACCACAACTATTGCTTTAGGTAAGTGTTAAAACTCTTATCTTCTCTAAATATATTGCCAATTGTGAACTATATGACAGATAAACAGATGTTGATAGAGATTTTCCATATGTTGAGTTTTGACAACTATGATGCTCATTTTGGCTAGTATATTAGAAGATTTCATTGCTAGGAACTATACAATCCTTATTTGAAGGTTCAATGTATGCATTTGTATTTCTTTGGATACCTTCTCTGAGCCCAAATGAATAGGATATTCCTCACAGTTTCATGCTTGGAAAATTTGTGTTGTCTTTAATTTTGGGAAGTTCCCTTGCCACTCAATCCTTGGCTCGCCAAACAGTGAAGGTGGAGAGATACATGCAGATTGTGTTCTTTGTTGTTGTTGGATCCCTTATCCTTCCTCTCATAACTATTGTATGTCATATCTTTACTATCCCTTCATGTCTTCTGATAGAATTTACTTATATGAAACATCAACGTACTATGGATCTGAGCACATTATATGCACTTTCTATGAGAAGTTGTTTTTACATCCCAACACAGAAAAAGATGGAAGCATTACACTAGGAGGGCGTCCTAGCTTCTTAGTTTTTGTGTTTGAGGCGTGTGTGGGAAATTTTTGGCCCTAAATTATGAAAATGTGATCACAATACATTCCTAAAGAGTCTAGGAGCACAATTATGAAATTTTTCTGGATAGATTTGAACATATTTGTCTATGTTGTGCTCTATTAAGGCGACAAGACCTAATATCATTTTTTCATATGGATATCTTCGGCAGAAGCATTGCATTGTATATAAATAGAGATTAACAAGCCTTAACTATGGAACTTTTTAGGGAATTGGATTTAGCTTAAGCACTATTTTGTGTTTTTGATATTATAAATATTTATTTCAAACAGATGTCATCTTGTTATCGGGATTATCCATGTAGTCCCCTCATTTATGTGGTCTTAATAAGATTTAAATTTGTTTTTCTTTTATATTTCAGCCTTTTGATTCAATTTAGTAAGATTAATATCTTCTATGTTTGTATGCAGGCATTATTAGTGGCTTCCATTCCCAATATTATTGGGTGGTTTGTCATTTTTTTTCTCAAAGTCAAGTTAGACTATCTTAGAGAAGGGTTTTCTCTCAAAATTGGAAAGTTTCCATTTCATTTGGATTCTAAATTGGAAGCCAATTCTTTATTTGATCTTGATATGATTGTAGGATTATTTATTTTTATAATGGGGAAGATTTTTCACAGGGTTTGGAGTTGGGGTCATCTCATTCATTGTAAGTAAGACTTTTCTCACAAGGTCGGGAAAGGGCTAGTAGTATTTTGAATGTTTTCTATATTTAGGTGTAGAATATATGAATGAAGATTATGTATACAAATAGACAAGTATGATTCTGAAATACTGTATTTGACATGGTTATTTTAGGTACCTGTGTACATATATAAGATAGCACCAAAGCACCTTCAAGGAGCTCTTTGGGTAGTAAATCAGGTGAGTTTTTGTTGTATTAGTAATTTTAGGAACACTTAGTCTTGTTACTGTCTTCTGAAGTGCTAGAGGAATATGATTGTGCATACAATTAAATTTTTAGTATAGATACTAGTGGTTTATTGAAAACCATCAAAATGATATGTTTGATAATAATATCAATATTAAACATAATTGTTGAATTTTTTTTTAACAACTCTTAGTGACAATTGGTATTATGATGGCATACTTGCTTGGACTATTTGTTTCCTAGAGGCCTATTGCAATTATGGGTACCTTCAATTCATTTTTGGTGGGGATATTTTATCGAGATCCTTTATCATTTTCCAAATAATAGGCATTTAATGACATCCTTAGCTCAACATGCATAATTCCTTGTGCTCTTTTAGTGCTTGGACTCTTCTTTATCCCAGAATGACCAAGATGGCTAGTGAGTTACTAGCACATTCAAGCATGTACACTGAAGTGATATTACACTTTCTGTAGGTGTCCCTATCACTAATTTACTATGATCCATTATTGGTAAGGTCTCAGTCTTCATGGCCATATACATGCAAGAAAATATTGGTAATAGAAGTTTCGGAGATTCATTATAGGTTCTCTCAGGCTTTGATGATGATGTTTCTTTAGACGCAGTTGAAATCAGGATATTTTCTTGCATCACATGTGCTCATTCAGTTGTTTATACTTTTACTTCTGTCTGTATGATTTCCCATTCTTGATATCATTTCTCATCATTTATTTTCCTTTCAATTTCCATTTTCAGAAGTTTGTATGGTTTTCGTGTTTCTTTCAAATTTTTGGCAAATGATTTGGGGTATTGCACAATACATATCACAGGAGTTAATAATTTTTTTATATTGTGACAATTATCTTCTAACTAATTACATATCATGGGAGTTAGTCATTTTTTTTTTATATTGGGACAATTATCTTCTGGCTAATCAAAATTTTGTTGTTCTTTAGAGTATCATGGAGATGGAAAATCAACAAAGTAGCATCAAGATATTAGAGCTTTTTGAGTGCAAATACGTGAAAATGCTCACTGCCTTTGACCGTGAGTCACATCTCGAATTTCATTTGATTTGCAAATCTACTTTGATAGGTGGATTTGTTACTCTGAAATGAGAATGATTTGTGTATTTTTCTAAACTGATATTAGTGCATCTAAATTGGATATCTCATATTGACATTGGACCACTGATTTTGTAGCAATTAAGTGGAATTAATGGTATCATTTTTTACAGCAGTAACACTTTCAAATCTGCAGGTAAGTTCTCATTTGAGAAAGGAGAACCGTTGTTAAGGTCTAAAATCTCATGGATCAAAGTAAAGTTGTGAATATAATCAAAGAAAATTGTTCCAATTCTAAAGTTAAGTCCTCTCTCTTAGTTGTTTTTTTTTCCAAAGCTTGTGAGTCTACCAATTTATTGGAGACTTTTTGAGAAAATTATTGGTTAGGTTTTCATTTGTTTAATTTTTTGCCAATTTTTTCCTAAGTTAACAATTTTAGATCCTTTTTGACTGAGTCTTTGCAACACTGATAAACACATTAGGTGTATGAACTTTAAAGTCTTCTATCTATATATGCATTTTCTCCTTAATTCCTATTTCTAAGAGAAGGGCGTTGTGTTTCCATGCTAAGAGAAGGCTTTATATTATTTATTTCTTTGCAAATCCTAATAGCTTTTTTCTTCTTTTTTGGTTTGATAATAGAATGCATTTATAAAGTGATTGAATATAGAGGAACGATAGTCTAAATTTTTACATTTAAAAAACCATTCTCATCACTAGTTGTAAGTGTGACCTTGAAATCATTTAATGGCATAACAAGTTTGGTTCGAGGTTCCCCACATTTCAAGAGGTACATGTATTTTCTTTATCTTATAATTCATTATCTTAGATTTTTTTGGTAATTGAAGTCAAATATATGCATATTGTACATTTGTTCCTCCCCATAAATATTTTGTCATAATTCTCTCATTTCTACATATAGAAATTTTTTGTGCTTGAAATTATGGTGCTTTCAATTTTTATTTGCATGATAGGTGTATCATATATTACTAATTTCTGGTACGTTGATCTGATATACTTGTTGATGCTAGTTCCACTACCTCTGGCTATAAAATAATAATTTATGATTTCCTCATTGAGCTACAATGACTACTGCTGGTACAACTTATATTTATCCTTTCTGGTTACTGCCATGATGACAACGTAATATCTCAATAGAATTATAAAATATACAAGAGAAAACAAGATAAATATTTTTGGCTAATCAAAGATACCTCTGTACCAAGCATGCATGCTTTCTTTTCAAAATATGAAATCCAATATTACAATATTCAAAATATACATTCATATAGGAATGGTCCTATGAGTAAATGTCACATCGTATAACGTCAACTTTATGGTGAGATGAAATGGAAGCTAAACCACATACTTAATCTAATTGGGTTATCTTACAAATAAAAGTTGACAAATCACACACCACGTACTTGTAACATAATTCTAAATACAGTTATATAAGCTAAGGTTACTCGATCCAGAGTTGTGTCTTCTGCCCCAAAATAATGTGCTTCTTTTCCTCATATGTCACTCTGAAAAAATGTTTTATTAATGCTCATCTTCTTTTGAATTGCATGATTTGACATGATTTTAATATGTTTAGATATGGACTTTTTAGTCAACTTGGTATTGGTTGATCATGTGACTTGCAATTGGATGGTTACAGATATTGACTATGATATCTGCAGTTGATGACCTTAATTATCGAGAGAAGATGGAGACATATTATATTGTTAATGCTCCATATGTTTTTCTACTTGTCAGAAGGTATTTTCTTGTTCCTTGCATGTAGGATTATTAGAAACTTCCAGTGTCATTTTGGTGTGTTTGCATGTTGTTCAGATCATTGTAAGGCATTTTCTAACATGGATACAAATAATATCACAGCCAAAAGTTATACATATCACATCATCTCTATAGTGTGCTTGGTGTGCAGATCATTGGATTTAATCATTATGCCATTGGTAATATATTCTTCGAACATACTTTTCTAGAACCTTAAATTAGGAGTTTTTGTTGTCAGTAATATCATTTTTCTTTGTTGATATTCCTTCAAAGATGAGTGGTGAAGAGGAAACTCAAGGTATCTCAGTGAGGCCTTTATGGTTTGTATGTTTTCTATGGGTTGAGATTGGTTTTATTTAATAAAGGAGATATAGGTATCAATGGAGCATTACTCTTAGGAAAACCATGTTTTTGCATGGTCTTACATGATCATGGTTGTTAGAACAACCATTGATTTACATGTGGGTTAGTTCTGAAATTTTTGAATTGGAAGAAGAGGAGGATAGTTTGTACATGAATGACCGAACATAATGAGAACATTGGAAATATGAAAAATAGATCAATTAAAATGTTTCTTCAATGAAAATTTTATTAACATTATAGGAAAATTACATCTACGGAACAAACATATAGATTTATTTCATTTAGGAAAATTTGCTAGTAAAGGAATTAGAAGATATCCCAATATACTAGATTGACAGTTGTGAGGTTAGCATTAAATAAAAAGGAAACTACCACCCTATAAATAACTACCTCCTTTTGGCTGAATATCATTCTAAGCAATTAAAATAAATTGAATTTGAAATGTAGAAAGTGCCTTAGCATAAACTTCAATACCATCCTCCACCATTCAATGTAGTGATGTCAAAGTTAAATAATTTTTTTTATTGAAAATAGTTCTTCTACACCTTAATGGTATTATCAAGTTTTGTTATTCATCTAAAACAAGTTTGAGAATTTAACACAAAGTTTGTTAAGAGGGAGTTTGAATCTTTCAAATCTGATAAAATCAACATGGGGATAGGTGGGTGAAGAGATGCCCAACCATTTCAATAGATATAGTTTCTTTCAAATCCTACGAGAGTATTAGGCATGCCCCAATATTATAAAAATACTTAAAAGAAGAAGGGCTCTATAAGGTGGCAAGAATAGGTGGGTGACAATATGACAGTAAGGATGGAGTTTCTTTCAAACAATGTGTGTTAGGATGGATGATGATTATTTATAGTATGGATGTTAAAGTCAACCTTATCATTAGATGTCTAGACAGGCTCTATCATTCACCTCAAAGAAAAGACAATAAAATATACCTTTTGGAACTATATGTTTCAAAGAATTTATAATGTTATTTCATATGTTTTAAGAGACCATGTAATGGAAATGTTTCATGAATATGCAACCTTTTATATATTTCAATGGAAGATGTATCTTTCAAGGAAGATTGTGTAAGGTAGCCTGGTATTTTTTGGAATGGGTTGTGATAGGATATGTAATACCAATTATGGGATCACCTTTGGAAAGGAACAATTCCTAGGGATAATTGCATAGTAGGATTCTTTGGAGGCTAATTTGGAATACTATTTGTTTTTATATGCCACTTATTCTTACTAAAAGGTAGATTCAAAGCGACCCAATCAATGTCAAAGGGTTCTCTGAACTTGATCCTTGAGGTTTGAAATCAATGGCCCTCAAAACAAAGTTCAAATTTGGTTGAGGTTTGTTTCAGATTTGCTTTCCTCTATTTGGGTCAACCTCGTTCTCTTTTAGTAAATATTTTTCAACATGTTTTCAGATGGCAGTCGAATGAAATGCTATGAAATGTACTCCTATACCTCCATACATATATAAAATGTGTCATTTGTGTTTCTTTCAATGTATATGACAATGGATGGTGTGGATGTGAGGTTACATAAGCCACCAATTACCAATCATCATTAATATTTGAAGTCATTTACTAAGCCACCAATTGGAAATTGTGATTTTAATAAGAGATAGTTAAATAAAGTTGTTGGTTGTGTAAATTAATCATATAAATATATAATAATAAGAACATACACTTTATATAATATATAATAATTATATATATAATATATATATATATATTATATATATATATTATATATATATATATATATATATATATATAATATACATACAATACATACATGACATACTACATAACATACAACATACATCTAATACATACATACAATACATACATAATACATACATACAACATACATCATAACATATCTCTGTGTTTGCGTTTTTCTATTAATTGAAATCACCGTGGGCTTTTCATTCATACATACATGCAATACAACAATACATACATTACATACATACATACATACATTATATTATATATATATATAATTTATATATATATATATATATATCAACTTAAGATGGAAAACCTCATCTAAACCTTTTCAGAAAATTCAAAAAAGACTATGTAATGGAAATGTTTCATGGAATATGTTATCTTTGTATATTTCAATGGAAGATGTAT
>APFE030787560.1:0-18559 GCA_000404065.3 Pinus taeda
TACAATGCCTCAAGAAGCATGGGATGGTGAAAGATAATTGTATCTCATTTTAAATTTTTTGGATTAGTAACATTTTCACATGTTCTTGAGAAGCTAAAAAAGAAGTTTGATGATAGGAATGAAAGATGTACTTTCGTAGGTTATAATGAGTAGTCAAAGGCCTACAGACTTTATAATCAAGTTACCAAGAAGTTTGTTTTAAGCAGAGAGATCAAATTCTTTGAAAATAAATATTGGTATGTTAATGTTGATGAATCTTCAAATCAATGTTTTTATCCACCACAGTCGCCAAGATTGCAGGTTCAAGAAGAGCCCTACCATTCTGAAAATGGTACATCTTCAAGTAGTGAACCCACTAGTGATTCAACATCTTTATAATACAATTTGAAAATAAGAAGCATCCGAGAAATATACGAGTACGAGCATGAGTTTGAACAATAGAATATGTTTGCATTTATTTCATCTCAGCCAATCGATTTTGAAGAAGCAATTAAAGAAAACAAATGGGTTGATGCAATGAACCAAGAAATTGCTGCCATAGAGAAGAACCAAACTTGGGAATCAGATGATCTCCTAAGAGACAAAACCAAAATTGGTGTAAAATGGGTATATAAGACCAAGATGAATGAAAAAGGAGAGATTGAGAAACATAAGGCAAGCTTGATTGCCAAAGGATTCTCACAACATTTTGGTGTTGACTATGGTGAAACCTTTGCTCCAGTAGTAAGGTTAGACATTGTTTTGTCCACAACAGCTCAACACGAATGGAAAGTCTATCAGCTTTGATGTAAAATTTTCCTTCCTAAATGATATATTGCAAGAAGAAGTTTATGTAGAACAACCTCCTAGTTTTGAAGTTCCAGGATAGGAGCATAAGGTATACATATTGAAGAAAGCTATTTATGGTTTGAAACAAGCTCCAAGAGCTTGGTATAATCACATCAACACCTATCTCATCAAAAGTAATTTTTGTAGAAGTAGTCGTGAGCCAACTTAGTATAGCAAAACTCATGAAAGTAAAATTATTATTGTATACCTTTTATGTAGATGATCTTCTTTATACTGGAAATATGAGTCAAAAGACTTCAAAGCAACAATGTAAACAGAGTTTGACATGACAAATCTAGGGGTCATGAAATACTTCTTAGGCATTGAAATTCACCAATTTGGTTATGGAATGTTTGTTAGTCAACAAAAATATGCCACCAACATCATCCAAAAGTTCAAAATGACCAATTGTAAACCTGTTGATACACCAATTGCTCAAGGCACCAAAATGAGCAAAGAAGATATAACACCACCTGTTGATCACACATAGTATAAAAGTCTAGTTGGTAGTTTGTTGTATCTAACTGTAGCTAGACCTGATATTATGTTTGCAGCAAGTTTTGTCTCCAAGTTTATGCAGTCACCCAAGATTTCTCATTGGAAGGTTGCAAAAAGGATCTTAAGGTATATTGTAGACACCATAGACTATGGTTTGTTTTATACACATTCTGTAAATTGTTCACTTTTAGGTTATACAGACAATGATTATGCAGGGAGTTTAGATTATTGCAAAAGAACCTCACGATATGTTTTTCATCTTGAAACCACTTTGATTTCATGGGCATCCAAGAAATAGTCAATCGTTTCAATATCTTCTGCAGAGGCAGAATATGTAGCAGCGAATTCAACAGCTTGTCAAGTAGTGTGGTTGAGAAGATTATTGACGGATATTTCAAATCTTCAGAAGGAGCCAAATCCAATTTACTATGATAATAATGCAGCAATTTCTTTATCAAAAGATCATGTTTTTCCACAAAAAGAGCAAGCACATTGACACATTGATGCACGTTTTTATTTCATTAGCGAGTTTGTCAATGATGGGGACATAGTACTTTCTTTTTTTGGTTCCAAATATCAGCGTGTATATATCCTCACAAAGCCATTGGGCAAGAATGTATTTGAATGTCAAAGAGAACAATTAGGCATTATAAGTGTCTCTACATGTAACACTTGAGATTAGGAGGGGATGTAAAGATATTAATCTCAATGTCAGCTAGGTGTCATCACATATGATTCTCTTGTGTACTAGGTGTCATAAACAATTCACTTTAGGAGGGGATGTTGAGATATTAATAGTTAAGTTTTACTTTACTTCTACTCTATAGTTGTGGAGTTATACTTCAGCCATTTATTAGTGAAATATACAACATAATCTATTAACTATTTTAAATATTGAAGAAAGCAATCTCTGCACTACTTTTTGGCTTTCCATTCTTTCTTGGTAAACTTTACAAAATTCTAGCGAAAAAGTTCTGCTGACTAATCCGGTGGCGAAGGCCAACAAAATTCACAATATTTGGACATTGCATGAAGTAGTATGACGAGATTACTAGAAAAGTTTTACCAAACCGATCACCTCACGAAACACATAACCAATCATCACTGTGACGAATTTGTGGCAACAAAATCTGTCTTTGTCAGTAACTATAACCGGCAGGGTAAAGGTTTAACATTATTTTAATTTCGTGTGTGTAATTATACCGGCAGACTAAGGGTTTTAATACTATTTTAATTACTAAAGTTTTGATTTGGAAATATGACAATGAAGCAGAACAATAAGGAAAAAACTGTGCCGGAAATTTAGCTGAAAGGTGTTATGATATAAGTTATAGCTCGAAATAGCGAAGCGTGATTTGGATATGATAATAATAAAAAAGGAAATTCTAGTTATAGCTCCAAACTAGAATTCCTAGATTTTGCTTTTAGTTGCGTGACGAAATGAATGAGTGGCAATGCGATGGGAATGGCGCGTAAAATAATTACGTCGTGCCCCTCGACTTTGATTTAAAAATACCAAAAGAAATGTTTCAATCTCGTGCCTAGAAAATAATCCACAGAAGAAATGTTTCAATCTCGTGCGCAGAAAATACTTCAGAAATGGACAAACTCGACTTTGATTTAATAATACCAAAAGAAATATTTCAATCTCGTGGGCAGGAAATAATTCACAAATGGACAATCTTGGATATCCATGTAAACTCTCACCGAATTTATCATGGTCACCAATTAAGATTCGTGTACTGTTCCCTTCGGCATTTAGCGCAGCAGTGACGTCAGTTACGTAATTTAGGCCTACTTTTAGTTAATCATGGTCACCAATTAATATTCGTATAAACTCTCCCCTCGGGATTTAGCGAAGCAGTGACGTCAGTTACGTAGTTTAAGCCTATTTTTCGTACTTTCCTCTTGTCCGCCTCGCATGCAACTTACTTCCATGATTCTATTTCTCAAATCTGGAACCGTTGGCCCTATATATAGATAGTACTAAAGTGTCAAGTTCCTATCAGTGTATTCAGAAGCCAAGGCAATCAATCAAAAATTTGTTTGCCATTACAACTCTGCATTTACTAGTCTTAGCCACTTCGAAGAATTTCAAATGGCTAGCGTTTCTGTTAAAGCGGGAGCAACTTCTACTGTGTCTTGTGGGTTGGCCAGCAACAACTTGATCCGAAGGACGGCCAATCCTCATCCCAATGTCTGGGATTATGACTTTGTACATGCTCTTAAATCGCCTTACAATGTCAGTAAACTTTTCCTTTCATTTCATTCAATTCACTGCACAATTTTTCTATGACCGTTTTAACGCATTTCATTTCTGATCAAATGAATTATACATATATTGTAACGCTGATCATTACCAGTACTTATTGGGTTGTGTCAATTGAACAGGATTCTAGTTACACAGAACGTGCGGAGACACTTATTGGCGAGCTTAAGGTGATGCTTAGTGCTGCGATTGGAGGTGGAGAATCAACGATTACTCCATCTGCTTATGACACAGCATGGGTAGCCAGGGTGCCTTCCATTGATGGCTCTGCTTGCCCTCAATTTCCCCAGACAGTTGAATGGATTTTGAAAAATCAATTAAAAGATGGTTCATGGGGGACTGAGTCGCACTTTCTACTGTCCGACCGCTTGCTTGCCACTCTTTCTTGTGTTCTTGCTCTCCATAAATGGAAAGTTGCGGATGTGCAAGTAGAGCAGGGTAAGAGTTAATAGAATTAATTAGCAATTTTTAGGATTTAAGATTATTATAAGTTTTTTTAATTAATTTATTAATATAATCCTGAAAGCAATTATCATTAATTCATGTTTTTAGAATTTTGGTGTTTGGAATTACCTCTATTCAAATCTCTAGAACTTTTACCTCTATTCAAATCTCTAAAACTCAATATAAAAATTTAGAACTCAGTGTAAAAACAAGTATCATCACCAACTTCAATTTGATACTTAAAATCCATTTACAATATCCCCACACTTACACTATTTTATATAGAACTTGCAACAACCTGATGACGTAATTGCCATTAATCTGGACCCTGATGTGCATGGTAATGTATGTAGGTATTGAATTCATAAAGAAAAACATGCAAGTAATAAAGGACGAAGGAGATCAAGACACCTTGGTCACAGATTTTGAGATCATTTTTCCTTCTTTGTTGAGAGAAGCTCAATTTCTGCACGTCGCACTTCCTTACGACCTGCCTTATATACGTCTGCTGCAAACGAAACGGCAGAAGAGATTAGCCAAGTCAGAGTTCCTCCTCCTAATCCATGTATTGTTTATTTAACACAAAAATTGTACTATATTTCTTGCCATGCATATTCTAATAAATGGATGTTAATTTTGGTTTGCAGTCTCTCCAGGGACGAAATTCATGGCGGAACATTGTTGTCATCTTTGGAGGGCATACAAGATATGGTCGACTGGGAAACAATAATGGAGGTTCAAAGCCAAGATGGGTCTTTCTCAGGCTCACCTGCTTCGACTGCCTGCGTCTTCATGCACACTGGAGACATGAAATGCCTTGAGTTCTTGAACAGCGTGTTGACTAAGTTTGGCAGTAGTTCTGGTAAGTATTACCTGAGCCTGTCACCACCATTTTCCGTTTACTTCTTCATTTTAAAATATTGATTTATTACTCCTTCCTTTTTCTGTTTAAATTTCACATTTTAATATATTGATTTTATCCCTCCACACTCCAGTTCCATGCCTGTATCCAGTAGATTTGATGGAACGCCTCCTGATCGTGGATAATGTTGAACGCCTTGGAATCGACAGACATTTTGAAAAGGAAATCAAGGAAGCTCTGGATTATGTTTACAGGTATCAATAGAAAATTATATTTTACTAGCGTAATGATCCATATTTCCTCTGAAAAATCCTTGAGTGTAAAATTGGCAAAATCTATCTCATACAGACATTGGAATGATCGAGGAATTGGGTGGGGAAGCCTGAACCCCATAGCAGATCTTGAAACCACCGCTTTGGGATTTCGGCTGCTTCGGCTGCATCGTTACAACGTATCTCCAGGTAGGTATCAATTTTACTTAATTTTCTATCTAAAGAGATGCTTCAAGATAATAGCAAAAAGTGTGCCCTGGATTTTTCGACACATCATTAGCTGTTCCATGCTCTAACATTTGAACATCGCTTTATCAACAGCCGTTTTCGAGAACTTCAAAGATGATGGGCAATTCCCTTGCTCGACCGGTCACTTCAACAAAGATGTAGCAAGCATGTTGAGCCTTTATAGAGCTTCCCAGCTAGTATTCCCAGAAGAAAACATTTTGGACGAAACTAAAAGCTTCACTATTCAATATTTGACTGAAGCTCTTAATAAAAGTGAGACTTTCAGCGCATGGAACCACAGGCAAAACCTAAGCGAAGAGGTAACTGGACATAACATACATATACTTGTCGCTTGTTTGCTTGATACAAAGGATTGGGTGAATTCCTCATCATTATGAGATTTAATAGTTTTTTTTCCTTGCCACTGCCAGATTAAATACACGCTGAAGACTTCATGGCATGCCAGTGTCCCCAGAGTGGAAGCAAAGAGATACTGTCAAGCGTATCGTCCAGATTATGCACGTTTAGGAAAAAGCGTTTACAAGTAATTTTGGGCATTATATAATAATTGCATAACCTGCACTTTCGTTTCTTCCTCATAAATATAATACTATATATTATGGGACTGAGAGGGTCCTGCATATTCTAATTTCAGGCTGCCCTACGTGAACAACGAAAAGATTTTGGAGTTGGCAAAGTTGGATTTCAACATTGTCCAGTCCATCCACCAAGAAGAGATGAAGAATGTCACCAGGTAACTAATAGTAGTAAAAAAGAAAATTATAACCGTTTCACCTACAAAATTTAAGCCATGTCGATCATTAGATGTCCTGATCGTGCCTGATTCTGCATGCTCATCACATCACAGCTGGTTTAGAGATTCTGGGTTGCCTCTCTTCACCTTTGCTCGGGAGAGGCCTCTGGAATTCTACTTCTTAATAGCGGCGGGTACGTATGAGCCCCAGTATGCCAAATGCAGATTCCTCTTTACCAAAGTTGCTTGTTTGCAGACTGTTCTGGACGATATGTACGACACATATGGAACCCTTAATGAATTGAAGCTATTCACTGAGGCTGTCAGAAGGTAGGGACAGGTCATCACGATTGGATCACATTGCATTGCAGACCACTTTGTTTCTATTACATGACGCTGCAGCTAATGAAACACAAGGTTATACAAATTAAGGGATAAGTTCAATATCCTAGATGATTATGATGATAATTAAGTTATGTTGGCTCAACTTTTTCAGGTGGGACCTTTCTTATACAGAAAACCTTCCAGACTATATGAAACTATGTTACAAAATATATTATGACATAGTTCACGAAGTTGCTTGGGAGGCAGAGAAGGAACAAGGGCGTGAATTGGTTAGCTTTTTCAGAAAGGGAGTAAGTAGAATTGAATTGTTTTGTTAATACATGCATACAAGGCTTTTAAGACAAAGGATTTCTGTATTAATTGAATAACATGGGGTTTGATACTGATTTTTATATTAATATCTGGATCCATTGATATGGAACAGTGGGAGGATTATCTTCTGGGTTATTACGAAGAAGCTGAGTGGTTAGCTGCTGAGTATGTGCCTAGCTTGGACGAGTACATCAGGAATGGGATCACTTCCATCGGTCAACGTATACTTCTGCTGAGTGGAGTGTTGATAATGGACGGGCAACTGCTGTCGCAAGAGGCGTTGGAGAAAGTGGATTATCCAGGGAGACGTGTTCTTACAGAGTTGAATAGCCTCATTTCTCGCCTGGCGGATGACACAAAGACATATAAAGCCGAGAAGGCTCGTGGAGAATTGGCTTCCAGCATTGAATGTTACATGAAAGATCACCCTGGATGTAAAGAAGAGGAGGCTCTGAATCACATCTATGGCATTCTCGAGGCGGCAGTGAAGGAGCTGACAAGGGAGTTTCTGAAGGCCGACGATCATGTGCCATTGGCGT
Organism: Pinus taeda; assembly: GCA_000404065.3. Classification (NCBI taxonomy): domain Eukaryota; kingdom Viridiplantae; phylum Streptophyta; class Pinopsida; order Pinales; family Pinaceae; genus Pinus; species Pinus taeda. The sequence continues at coordinate 7,352 of APFE030787560.1, forward strand.
GCAAGAAGATGATTTTTGATGAGACGAGGGTGACGATGGTGATATTCAAGGACGGAGATGGGTTCGGCATTTCCAAATGGGAGGTGAAGGATCACATCAAAGAGTGCCTTGTCGAACCGCTCCCACTCTAACGCACTGATATGACAATGACTGTTTCGATGTAGAGGCTGTGGAGAGAACATTGTATCGTGGAATTTCCAGTTCCTTCTCTTTCTAAAGCCATCGTTACCTTTCCATATATATCCGAAAGCCATTGTTAGCCTTCCATATAAAACTTGCTGTATGAAATATTAGGCTAATGATTAATTTATTTTGTATGCTAGGCGATGTGAATCAATTTACAAAATAGGAAAGAATATTAAATCAATCATGCTCATTATCAGTAGAATTACATAAATAATAAATAAATGTGGTTAATAAATGATTATAAATATAAAATAATTATATTTTAAATACACATGATACTTATATAAACTTCTATATATAAAAATTTTCTATTTCTATATAAAAATTTACATTATTGGTATATAGTAGTATTATTAATGTATTTAAATATGAATTAATATATTATACATTTAAATGTATATTGTGTATTAAGTATTTTAGTATGTATATTATTGTTATGCACATTAATATATATTAATTGAAGTATATGATATATAGTAATGTATATTAACATACATTAATGTATTAGCAAAACCACATTAAAAATATTAATGTGGTTGATATAGTTAAGGGCTTCATTTGTATCTACTAATGATAAATTTATAACATCAGAAATGACAAGGGATTAATACCAAAAACGTTGGGGTTTATAATCCCTCGAGTTTTAATATTAATATCTTGGATTTATAATCCTTTGGGTTTATAATATCAATCCCTTGGGTTTAATACTAAAACTAGAAGGGATTATAAAGTGAAGGTAGCAATATTAACCCAAGGAATTAATACAAAAAATCAAAGGAATTATAAACCCAAGGGAATAATATTAATACAAGGGATTAATACTAAAAACCTTGAGGTTTATAATGTGTTATTAAATGTGGTTGATATATGTCAATTATTATGATTATTATTACTATTATTATAATTATAATTATAATTGTTATTATTACTACTATTAATTAATATTATTAGTATTAAAGCCGAGGAAATAATACTAAGGGGTTAATACTAAACCCTATGAATAATATTACACCCTAGGAAAGCGAACCCTTAGACTAATAAACCCAATGGATTAATATTATAAACTAAAGGGAATAATAAACCCAGGGAATTAATACTAAAAACCCAAGGAATTATAAACCCAAGGAAGAAATATTAAGACTAAGGGATCAACCTAGGGGATTAATATTTTAAACCCTATGTATATAAAAGCTAAGATAAATACCATAAACCCTAAAATAAACATGGTTGACGATGTTTTACCGTGATTTATTTTCATATTGAGAAAATTTGTCATAATGCGACATTTTACCATGGTTCATTATGGTTGATTTCTATATTGAGACAATATTTATCACAATGTGGAACATGGTTGTGTATGGTTGACTGTGATTATAAACATAAGAGATTTATATTAAACTTTAATATATTAAACTCAAGGGATAAATATTATAAACCTAAGATATATAAACCCCATGGTTGACCATTGTTGATTTTCATATTGAAAACTTGTTTGTCACAATGTGACATTGGACTATGGTTGACCATGATTGATTTTCATATTGAGACAACCTTTCTTACAATGAAACGTTGGAAAATGGTTAACCGTGTTTGACTCTGGGTATGCAAAATCCTAAGAAAAATACTATAAACCCTAAAATAAACATGGTTGACTATGTTTTACCATGGTTGATTTTCATATTGAGACAATATTTGTTACAATGCGACATTTGCTTGTGGTTGCTCATGGTTGATTTTCATATTGAGACAATCTTTTTTACAATGTGACAATGAACCATGGTTCGACATGGTTGACTATGAATATAAACCCTAAGGATTTATATTAAACCCTAGGGCTAATATTATAAACCTTATGAATAATATTATACCCTAGGAATATGAACCCTTATATTGATAAACCCAAGGGATTCATTCTAAAATGCCAAGGTACTATAAACCCAAGGTAATAATATTAAACCTAAGGGATTAATATTATAAACCCAAGGTATATAAACCCTAAGATAAATATTATAAATCCAAGGGAATAAAAATCCCAAGGGATAAATATTAAAAACCAAAGGGAATATAATACCAAGGGGATAATAGAAAATTTAAGGGATAACTACTATAAACCCAAGATTTTTTTAAAACGGGGTGGCTTAAGCCCCTGAAGAATCAATATATTAGGCCGAAGAATTATGTTACAAATATATACATCACATCAATATCAAATCATCATAATTGCTGCATAGCAGCACCACATATGGGAATCAAAACTGGGCGGGGAGCATGTAAGCCGTCTACCCCGCCATTGTACCATGCACTCGCGTGCTATATAAACCCAAGATATATAAACCCTAAGAAAAATGTTATAAACCCTAAAATATACATGGTTGACCATGGTTGATTTTCATATTAACAAAATCTCTTTGATAATGTGATGCTGGACTATGGTTAATTATGATTGATTTTCATATTGAGACAACATTTCTCACAATGCAAAATTGGACAATGGTTGACTATGGTTGATTTTCATATTGAGACAATATTTGTCACAATGTGATGTTGGATCATGTACCTAAGGGATAAACCCAAAAAATTAAAATTATAAACCTTAGGTATATAAACCCTAATACAAATACTATAAACCCTAAAATAAACATCGTTGAGCATGTTTTACCATGGTTTATTTTCATATTAAGACAATCTTTCTCACAATGTGACATTGGACCATGGTTGTTCATGGTTAACCATCATTATAAACCCAAGGGATTTATATTAAACCTTACGATTAATATTATAAACTTTATGAATGTTATTATACCCTAGGAATATGAACCCTTAGATTGATAAACCCAAGGGATTGGTATTATAAACCGAAGGGATAAGCGTTATAAACCTAAGGTATATAAACCCCAAGATAAAAACCACGAACCCTAAAATAAACATGATTGACCATGGTTGACCACGACTGATTTTCATATTGACAAAATCTTTGTCACAATGGGATGTTTGATTATGGTTGACCATGATTTATTTTAATATTGAGACAACCTTTCTCACAATGTGACGTTGGACTATGGTTGACCATGTTTATTTTCATATTGAGACAACCTTTCTCGCAATGCGACGTTGGACTATGCTTGACCATGGTTGACTATGGTTGATTTTCAGGTTGAGATAATCTCTGGGTTTAATATCATTCCCTTGGATTTATAATCCCCTGGGCTTTTACTATTAATCTGTTGGGTTTATTATTTCGTTGGGTTAATAATATTTACCATCCATAGTTTTAATTATGCTTTGGTTTCGTGTCATACAATTTCTACATTGTCTATTTATAAACCATATTTCATTATATAATTCATGAGAAGTATTACTTTTAAGGAACAAATATTCTTCTGGCTTTTCAGAAGTATAGTTTGCACCTTTTCTGTTAAGATAAATTTTGTTCTTTCTACATGCATGTACATAATGACCCATCTTATTACAATAATAGCACTTGATTTTTCATTTCTCATACCTTTGATATGATTTTAAACTTCTATTGTTTCCCCTACTTGACTTGTGAGGATTTTGATGAGATCTCCTTTCTTATTGTGAATCTTTTCTCTGATTGTTGCTTCTATTGTTCCTACCTTTTCTTCTTGATTTTGGTCCTCTTCTTCCTCATGACATAGAAGCCTATAAGTTGAATGCATTGTTGAAATATTCCTCATGCTTGTTTATTTGTGATTCATGGGATAAAAATGTTGGAACATGTTTGACCACAGATGACCATGGTTGTCACAATGTGACATTGGACCAAGAGGAAGTATTTGCCATAATGTGAGAATGGTTATTGACCATGGTTGACCATGGGATTAATATTATAAACCTTGGGTATATAAACCCTAAGATAAATAATATAAACCCTAAAATAAACATGATTGGCCATGTTTTACCATGGTTTATTTTCATATTGAGGCAATCTTTGTCACAATGTGACATTTGACCAGGGTTGACCACGGTTGGTTTTCATATTGAGACAATCTTTTTCACAATGTGACAATGAAACATGGTTGTGCATGGTTGACCATGATTATAAACCTAAGGGATTTATATTTAACCTTATTATATTAAACCAAATCGATAAATATTATAAACCCAAGGTATCTAAACCCTAAGATAAATATTATAAACCCAAAAATAAACATGGTTGACCATGGTTGATTTTCATATTGACAAAATATTTGTCACAATGTGACATTGGACTATGGCTGACCATGGTTGATTTTCATAGTGGGACAACCTTTCTCACAATGCAATGTTGGACAATGCCTGACCAGGTTTGACCATGGTTGATTTTCATATTGAGACAATCTTTGTTACATTGCAACGTTGAGCCATGGACCCAAGGGATTAATATTATAAACGCTAGGTATGTTAAACTTAAGACAAATATCATAAACCCAAAAATAAACATGGTTGACCATGTTTTACCATAGTTGATTTTTGTGTTGAGACAATATTTATCACAATGTACACTTGACCATGGTTGATTTTCATATTGAGACAATCTTTGTCACAATGTGGCAATGGACCATAGTTATGTATGGTTGATCATGAATATAAACCCTAAGGATTTATATTAAACCCTAGGATTAATATTATAAACCTTATGAATAATATTATACCCTAGAAATATGAACCCTTATATTGATAAACCTCACGGATTGATATTAAAAAACGAAGGGATGAATTCTAAAACCCCAAGGTATTTTAAACCCAAGAGAACAATATTAAACCTAAGGGATTAATATTATAAATTCTAGGTATATAAACCCTAAGATAAATATTAAAGGTCCAATGGAATAAGATGCCTAAGGGATAAATACTGAAAACCCATGGGAATAATATTAAACTCAAGGGATAAATATTATAAACCCAAAGTATATAAACCTAAGATAAATATTATAAACCCAAAAATAAACATGGTTGACCATGGCTGATTTTCATATTAAAAAAATATCTGTCATGATGTGATGTTGGACTATGGTTGACCATGATTGGTTTCCATATTTAGACAACATTTCTCATAATGCGACATTGGACAATGGTTGACCAAGGTTGATTTTCATATTGAGACAATCTTTGTCATAATGTGGAATTGGACTATAGACCCAAGGGATAAACCCAACTGATTAAAATTATAAACACTAGGTATATAAACCCCAAGACAAATACTATAAACCCTAAAAGAAACATGGTTTAGCATGTTTTACCATGGTTTATTTTCATATTGAGACAATCTTTCTAACAATGTGACATCAGACCCTGGTTGTGCATGGTTGACCGTGATTATAAATCCAAGGGATTTATATTTGTAGAAAATCCACTTAGATGTAAGCTGATAATTGTAATATGCTAAAACAATATACTTCAATATACTCTACCAATTGCGGAAACCAATTATGGTCACGAAATCAAAAAGCAAGAAAGAGAAAGAATTTGAATCATACACAACAAATATTTTATGGGGAAAACCACAACTAAAAACCTTGCTATCTGCATATTGCATAAGTTAGAAAATATGAGAATATTACAATTCTTTTCTCAAGATTGAGAAACATGTGCACTATCTCTACCTATCTCACTGATTCCTAGATAAGCCTCACTCAATACTTAACCAATTTTCTGCCCTCTAGGATCATCATTTCCTTGCATTGTTTCCTTAGGTAATTAGGCCCTATTAATTAGGGAAATTCCCAACCATAAATATCCAATTCATCTAAGGTCTTCCTTTGACTTCATGCACCACCTATACAATTTGGATGATTATACAAATGATAGTACATTGCCCTTGAACTCCAATCTCAACGGAGTTTTTCTCAGAACTAACATGCATGAGTTATTTATGAATGAATCATTAGTTAATTGGTTTAACACATGAAGTGACATCCCAATGTCTAACCTCATACTATGATTGACCATGGTTGATTTTGCTTGACTAGGGTTGATCATGGTTGACTATGTTTGACCATGGTGGACTATGGTTGATTTTCATATTGAGACAATCTTTGGGTTTAATATCATTCCCTTGGGTTTATAGTCCCTTGGGTTTTTACTATTAATATGTTGGGTTTATTATTCCCTTGGGTTTATAATACTTATCGTCCATAGTTTTAATTATGCTTTGGTTTCCTCTCATATGTTTGCTACATTCTCTATTTACAAACTATATTTCATCAGATAATTCTTGAGAAGTATTACATGTAAGGAATGAATATTCTTCTCACTTTTCGAAAGTATATTTTGCACCTTTTTCGTTAAGATAAACTTTGTTCTTTCTGCATTCATGTACATAATGACCCATCTTATTACAATAATAACACTTAATTTTTTATTTTTCATACCTTTGATATGATTGCAAACTTCTATTGTTGCTCCCTCTTGACTTATGAGAATTTTGATCAAATCTCCTTTCTTGTTGTGAATCTTCTCTTTGATTGTTGCTTCTATTGTTCCTACCTCTTCCTCTTGATTTTAATCCTCTTCTTCCTCATGACATAGAAGCCTATAATTTGAATGCATTTTCGAAAGATTCCGCATTCATGTTTATTTGTGATTCATGGGATAACAAGGTTGGAACATGGTTGACCACGGATGACCATGGTTGTCACAATGTGACGTTGGACTAAGAGAGTATTTCTCACAATCTGACCATGGTTGACTTTCATCCCTTGGGTTTATAATCAATTCGGTTTTTAGTTCTAATCCCTTAAGTTTATTATTTCCTCGGGTTTATAATATTTATCTTAAAATTTATACACCTTCAACTTATAATATTAATCTCTTGAATTTCGAATATTATTTCCTTGGTTTATAAAAATTTTATATATAAATTTCAAATAAAAATACAATTATAATTTAAATATTCATGTAAAGTAACAATATTTCGTTTCTTTCTTTATTTTTTAACTTTAAATTTAAATGAACATCACTAAAAAGTTAATTTAAAATTTAAATAAATATTTGTCTTTACATTTACATTTTTAAAATTAAAATAATTATTACATAAATAATAAATGATGTTAATGTTGCAATTAATAAACAATAGTTATATCTTTTGGCTTATTTTAAACTAAAACAGCTCATTGTTTTTTTTCGTATTTAAATTATTAAAAAATAATTACTATATACCTTCAAGTTATGAAACATAAAATGAACATTTATGAAAACTAAAATGAACACTGGGTGAAATTTATAAAGTATTATAATCATCCTTTCAAAGAAAGATTGTGCTAAAACTAACAAGGTTATTTGTGATTTAAATCAATAGAGTATTAACTAAAGTGATTTTAAAGATTGCACTATGTCATAGCTATCACCTTAAATTTGACAACTATTTAAAAATATATATATTTTTTGAAGTGGACTTCTTTTTCATTGCCCTGTACATGCGAAATTTGTTATTTACTTTTCAAAAAAATTTGTAAAACCTATTTTTTTACAACAGATCTCATCTACGGCTTAAAACTATATAAATTTTGTGTCATGCATGGAGGCCGTAGGAACTGATTCATGTAACCGTAGGAGCTGATTGAATTTGTAACGTTCGTGGATATTGAAACGCCATGATCGTCACCATCTCGTCTTTCCATTAATTTTTTAAAATCAATTTTTTCGTCTCTTCGGGTTTAATATATTTTAAAAAAAAAAATCAACGCGGCTACATCCGCCTGGGAATTGATATAGAGATGCTATCTGCAAAAATATTTAGCTTCATAATTAATATTTTCTTTACTTTCCAATGTAGAGTGAGAGGAAAGAGCTATAGAAAGGTAAAGATAAGGTCCAAGGACTTTTTTTTTTTAATAAACATAGACAAAATCGTGTTTGAACTTCGTTTTTATTTTATTATAATTTATATAATATTCTATATATAGTAATATAAATAAATAAACGTAAATATTATAGTGGAATAAGAACAGGTTGAAATATTATAAAATATAAATAAAAAAAAATGATAATAAATAAAAAATTAATTTTATTTTAGGTAGTCACACTTAATAAATTTACATAATAATGGTAAAGAATATAAAAATAGAGAAAGTCAAATATAATAAAAATAAATGTATTTTGTTTTATATATATTTTCCATGTAAAATAAATAAAACAAACAATAATGTGTAGTTATAACAATTTTAAATATATAATTAAATAACATACAAACATATAATTAATAAACATAAAACATTTAATAAATATATATTAAAAATAAAAAAATAAAAAATAACTATATAAATTAAATTAATATTGAATGTATCTAATCATTATATTTTAAAATATTATAATTTAATTTAACTAATATCAATATGAACTAATATTCATATATTATAAAAGATGATATCTGAAAATAGATGAAAATTTAGGTATTATTCGGAAAAATCCAAAGGAAATTTTTGGAAATGCAAATTACAACTATTAAGCTTTATAATTTTTAAGTGCTACAAGGGTTTTAGATACTACTTAATCTACTTCAATATAAACAATGATTCAAATACTCCCATGGTCAGGTTTCTTAAAAAAAATCACTCGAGAAAAAGTGGTCATCCTTAGTCAACCTCTTATATATGTGTGTGAGAGATATCACTTACATTATTAACACAACCACATTAAAAAAATGTAAATTATATGCCCAAAAACCTATAGTTATAATTATTATTATTAATTACAACATCTCACGGATCCGGAGGGACACTCACATTCACTCTTCTCCTTTATCGCTTAGCATCTTAGGGATTCAGAGGGACACATCCACATTCACTCTTTACCTTTCTCTACATTCCATGAGTAGCAACTGTTTTGACGAAGCTTTATCGTGCATTAGGTGGAGAATTGATTCCAGCACTCTAGGAGTGTCTTGCATACAGTATGACCGCAATCTTTGTCTCGCATATGAGCTGAGATGAAAAGAATGCACAAAAAACGAGCAAGGTAACCATCATTACTGAAGTCGTGTTACCAAAATACTCATTGTTCACTAAACAAATCCGCAAATCGCTATCTCAAAACCAGATTTACCCATGGTAGGACTAATTTCATAATTTAGAATTTCAGGATTTGAGGACTAATTTCATAATTCGACTGTACGACAACCTCAACCAATTCGCATGGCCGTCCTAAAATAGTCATCGATGGATTTTTCCTTAATCGTTTCTCTCAAGCTAACAAATTTGGAATGTTCATCTATGGCACGAGAATCCTACCATAATCTCTTAATACCTGATGTATGGGAGGAAGTAACAAGTTGTGTCAAAGAAAACCATAAGGAAGGAGGGACTCTTGGTTGGAAACGCATACATGGGCTCCTAGACTCTGGAAATTAGGTCATTAGCGAGGTTGAGCCTGTGAACTGTTTCCTTAATAAAAGTGCTGAAAAACTGTTCGGTGATAGGAGCTTTTAGACAATAGGCTATGCGTAAAACAAATTCACGCTCATCGCATCTTCCTACCTTGTGAGGTTACTAGGGCATGGTGTCCAATAGTGAAAACATATTATTCGGCAGGTCGTCTGGATCTGCGGCTCCAAGAAATTGTGTTTATGCATAATCTTGGAAGCTCTGTTGGATTGGACTGAAGAGGACTATAAAAAAACATTCCATCCAATTAAATTTGCATTACAAACACCTTTCTAGACAGCTCTCACAGGTGGATACGTTCCTACTTACTCTCTTATTGTTAAGTTTTTCTTATTTCCATTATGAGTACTTTTCCTCACCTTTCTAAATCCCCCTCTAGCAAAGTGAGACCAAGTAATATTACCCTAGAAAGTAGTTATGAGTACACTGAATCTTTAGAAAGATGAAGAGAAGAAAGTGAAAATCATTTTAAGCTAGAATTAACTACCATGTTTGACAGTAACCACAAATCATTATAAAATAAAATACTCTCACTCAAGATTGAACTCCAAGAAATGAAAGGTAGAATCAAGAAATTGAACATAGCAAACAAGAAATGGTTAAAGAAAATGACACTTTGAAAATCGAGATTAAAAATATAAAAGAACAACTACATAGTAAATCAACCCTAAATAATACAGAGAATAAATTAGATATTGAACCCATAGAAGAATAAATTAATAAACTAATTATTCTGGATCATGAGCAACACAATAGAGTCATACACCTTATAATTTCTGACATAAAAGAACAAAATAATGAAGACACATTAGAACTAGTTAGAGAAGAATTAAAGACAAAATCTCAAATTCAAACGACTTATCTCACCGAAGAAATAAGGGTGGGAAATATACTTGAGCATAAACATAGACTAATATGTGTCAAGGTCAATTTTAATGACCATAAATTAGATATATTTAGGAAATCCCCAAGCCTAAAAGGAACATGAATCTTTCTAAATAAAGATCTCATTCTAGAAGACCAAGTTGAACTTAGGAAAGAAGTATAAAAGATCAAGGAGGCAAGAAAATAGAGGAAATGGGCAATCATTAGGAATCAAAAATTTATTATTAGAGTTGAGTCCCAAACATGAGTGATAAATAGGGAATAGCATCACTCTAGATCCTCTTCTGGAATTGTCGTGGTTTTCCATTATGTAGAGGTCCTATATTAACTTGGATCCTGAGTGATATTGATCTTATTTTTTTAGTTGAAACTTGGGAGCATGACGAATCTAGAGTCCCTCACCTTGAAGGGTTTACTTTTTGGTCTGTCTGGAATAAGAAAACCTCCAGGAGAGGTTTTGGTGGTATAGCCTGTTATATTATGGAGTCTGTTTCCTCTCACATCTGATTTCATAAAAGCGACCCCTTTAACCAATATATTTGGATTGAGATCTATGATTCTACAACCAATAGGATTTTTCTTGTGATCTATTATTTCTCCCCTATCAACCCTACATCCTATAAGAAAAATAACCTTGATAATAATTTTCTTTTCAATACCTTACAAACATACATATACAACTTAAGGAATGAGGGCAATATTCTTTTGCTTGGGGAATTTAATGCTCTAACTTCTACTAAGTAAGTTATTATGT
>APFE030787562.1:0-26417 GCA_000404065.3 Pinus taeda
GCATCCATACTGTGTCTACACGAGTCTATGATATGATGTATATGGAAATCATTCCTGTATCAGATAGTTTTGTCTATTTATTAAAGTTTTGAATCTGAGTATGGGAATGCCTACCTCAGCGATGATATAATCTTATACATATATTTTGTGTTGAAAATTGCAGGTTCTAACCAGGCTCTCCACGAGATAATCCTTGAAATGATAAAGTACTTCACCCTTTCTAGATGATATAAAACCCTTATCTATTACAGGCTTCGCACTTTAGGGGGCAATCTGTTACACTGAAATTTGTCACCATGACTATCTGCAGTTAATATGGCTCCATCAAATAGTCATATTATCCTCCTTGTCAAGCCTTATACCTCTGCTCTTCATGTCAAGGCTTCAAAAAGAGAGAAAGCACTAAAAACATGTTTATCTCTGGGTACGCAGGTTCTCTCTACCTTGCCTGCGTGTACGCATCCCAAGCTCATTGTACCTGCGTACTTGTATGCTCTGTAAGTCAAGGGATGGGTGCGTACTCCTGTAAAGGTCAAAAGGCGCGAGTTTCATCTTTAAAAAGTTACTTGTGGTCACTTCTAGAGCCTTCTAGAAGAGTGTTTGACGTGTATTGAGCGCCTCCAGATGGTTCATGCATCCCTATGATAGAGGAACTTATCCCATCAAGAGAGGAGCTACCCCATCCAAAAGAGGGAGTATCCCATTGATGTTGGAACTGAATAACTTCCTCTAGAACACTATAAATACAGGCATTGGGCCAGAGGAGGGGAGGTTGAAAGCTGAACATTCCAAAGGGTAGATGCTGCTGGAATTAGGACTTCCATTGTAAAGCTTGTGAGGAGAGATTACCATCCTTTCTTGTTTCATTTGGAAGTGGGTGAGCTTGTCAAAGTAGAGGAAAACTCTTGCTGGACCCTGGGAGGAACTTGCACAACACCAAGGCTCAGGTTGTAATGGTTTCTTTTTTGTTTCCTTAATACAAATAAGTCCATTCTTCTCAATGATTTGTTGTTAATGAATTGTTTCATATACTCCTTGGTCTATATGTTGAATATGCTTTGTTTTATGGAATATTCAGGTGTTATGTAATCGTTTGATTGTTAGTGTATGCAGGTTTCAAAGTTAAGGAGGAGCTCATTTGGATCAACGAAGCTAGGCTGCTACAACAAGCGTTGGACCTAAGGTAAGATCGAAAAACACTTGGTTTCTCATAGGATAATGTATATTTAGAGAAGGATTGCTCTTACTTGTTTTGTTTGTCACTAGAGAGTCTTAGACTCCTAGGGAGGTTAGTTTTGTCAGCAAAAATATCTCTTTCCGCATGACAAGAGGCTACTATGATTGGATTTGACCTCCTATGTGACCATGAGGAAGTGGAATCAACAGAAACATCACACATAGTCATCCAACATCAGCTTCAGAATTCTCAGGAGACAAGTCATCCACTCAGAGAACCTGTCCCTAGGTCCCACTGATGTTTTGGACACCTTAGGCCTAAGTTGCTCCCATGCTACGGGCAAAAGAGCATCCAAAGACCCAAAATTGCTCTCACAGACTTGCCTGCCAGTGACCAGAGACTGAAATTTCTATTTATGTGCCAACAACCCTAGGATTTAAGCCACTTTTTTAGGCTCAGAGCCTAGGTCACTGCGAGTGATATCTTGAAATTAGTAAAATTACAGGGAAACAATCATGCCGAAGAAATAAGTTGAACAAGACCTTAAGTAGACCCCTACTAGCCATGACAGGCATTTCGTCAAACATATCATCAACATGTAACCTACAAGTGTAAACAAGAGAATTTAGTGTAGGGATATCATACTTATCTGAGAATATCTATGAACCATTGTTCCCTCATGTCATTTGTTGCATTATCATATATTAGGCCATAGATACATTATCCATTCATGCACAAGTAAAAGCATGCTAAGAGCCATACATAGATGCTATCATAAAACATATATATAACTAGCGTAATAGGGACAAAAATGTCATAAGCATATCAGCCATGAAATCCACATATACATCAATACATTTACACATGAAAAATCAAGGGAATGAATTTCTCATTAATGAATTCAATAAACCAATTGGAGATGGGAGTACCACATCCCACCCGACCATAGAATGGTTGGGCCAAATCTCTCTTCACCCATTCACCGTCGTGCCATATTCCAAGCATGAATGTGGGACTCAAACCAAAATAACCGACCAGGGCATACCAAGGCTAAACCACATCACCCTCATCAATAGTAACCAGGATTTAGCATAATTCATACAGCTAGTCCAACACAATGAACACATCATAATAGGCTTTAGTGTGATCTCCACCCGATCACTAGGCGAAAAAAGCAAGTATGCCACTAGATTTCTCCACTTGCACTGTGAGGAATTTTCCTTTCTCCTAGTCTCTCCATCTTTACCGCAATCCCAACCTGGATCACTAGGCCCTAAAACAAGACCCACTCTCCAAGATTTACCAAATATCCCAAACATGAGATTACCAGGCCCAAAGAATAGAAACCACCTATTGGCTTTATTGTATTTCCTGCCATTCACCAATAAGGATTCCTAGGCCCACCAAGGCAACAATCCTAGATTTACCACAACCCATAGTCTGGCTTAGGGGTCACTAGGCCAGTGGCTTTATTGTGATCCACAATTTGGTTTAGGGACCACTAGGTCATGTGCTCTATCATTTAGAGATCCACCCCACTTAGCTTTTAATCCATTTAGTAATCCAACTCAACCCTATCACACTGTGGCTATCCAGAAATGGCAAGGCTAGGCTAAAAGCACTGTTACACCTGGAAAAAACCATGCAATGACAAAAAAGAAACACGTGCAATACCATGCATGCAAAAACATGTGTGATTCCTTGCTATATTCAGAATGTATGGTTATGCATGTGTGTTCTTGGTTCTCTTGTTATTTTGGGCATGGGTTTTTCCAGGTGTGAGAGTGTTCTCCAACCTTGCCTTGCCATTTCTAGATAGCCATGGTGTGATGGGGTTCTCATGTTTAGGTTGAGCTAGATTACTGAATGGATTTGAAGATGAGTGAAGTGGATCTCTGAATTAAAAAATGCATGTCCTAGTGATCCTTGAACTGGACTCTGGATTGTGGTAAATCCACTCACCTAGTGACCCATAAACCAGACTATGGGTTGCGGTAAAGTTGGGTATTGTGTGCCTCGCTGGGCCTAGGAATCCTCGACTAGTGAATCATGAGATATACGATAAATATTGTAGGTGGTTACTCTTGATCAGGTCTAAGAATCCTTGCTAGTGAATGGTGGGATATACAGTAAAGCCTAAAGGGTGGTGTATCGATTATGGCCTAGTGATCCCTAGATCAAAATGTAGATTTCGGCAAAGCCTAGAGACTAGCAGATAGGAAAATTCCTCATGGGGTAGGTGGAGAAATCCGGTGGCACCCACGATTGTTTATGGCCTAGTGATCTGGTGAGGATTGTGGTAAAACCTAGTTCTATTTATGATGGTGAGGTAGTTCCACTTGGTGTATCTGTATCCATATCTTTTGAAAGTAATGTAGGATTTTGAAGTAAAAAACGAAGCTAATTGGATTTTGTTTAGATAGACCATGAAAGGTCGGTAGTGATGAATGATAAATATTTTTCATTTTAGCATCAAGGTTGTTTTTTATATGGGGAGGAGTTATTATTATTTGATATTTTGATGTGTCTTCCTTTTTAAAGGATTATCTTCTTCTTTTGAGGGTGTCTTTGGAGATTTGAGAAAGTTGTTGTTTTCATGGTTATATTGTTCTTTAGATTGACAGCATATAGTAGAAGTAGAAGATTTAGGATTTTTGTTAGCAAGAGAGCTTAATGTTAGTGTCAAGTAGCTGTGTGGTTGACTTTGTTCATTTCCTTCCTGAATGTTCTACAGTCTGATGGTTTTTATTGGAAATTAGTGAGTAAATTCACACAAAAATTGATATAAAACTAAATGTACTCTTGATAAATCCTTGATAATGTCACAAAAAATGATTTTCTTTTCAATTACTTCTAATTATCTTATCAAGTAATCAATTAAGTAATCAGATTGGATAATTATGTTGTTTTTAATCCATATCGATCTTTTCATGGTGGAAAAAGTGCAGGAATTAGCTCACAAGATTGCATTTATCGATGGGACTCAGTTTGGAAAATTTGGATATGAAACCTTTAGAGAACATTTTGAGGCATTAATTGACATTTGTTTTGGGTTTTATGGGTAGACTTGTTAGTACACATTTAAGTAATATCACATTAAATAACACTTGTACACGGAATCTCACTTCCACATAGCTGGGTATATTATAAGCCATGTAGGTATCTTGAAACCAATGTTAGATTAATCACATGAATTCTTGATTGTTATTGTGGCATTGATAATAACATTTAGAAAAATAATCTTATGTTCCATGGTAATTGGGTAGTGCATCTAAGGGTATGGTTAATCCTCCTTGGTTGAAGCTTCAAGATATTGGTTTGAGTACTACTCTTCAAACTTAGTAGTATATTAAAGAGCTATAATATAAGGAAAAACTTTGTCTGTGGGACACTTTAAGCCCTAATACTTAATGCTCCAATGTTGGAAACCCTACTTCTTACAACAAAGATGTGAAATTCCTACACATTTGTTAATATTAAAATTTTTAGCATTTTCTTAGCTCAATATTATTCAACCTAGACTATAACTTCGTAGGATTATAACAAAAGAGTATAAGTTGACCCACCATCATGCATGTTTCATGATGATTGTAGTTTTACCTACCCTAGTTGTACTATTGAATGATGAATTAATCACATTCATACAACTCTCCAATTGGTCCACCATGGTACTATGATATAATTCAACCTCCTATACCACCTTAAGGAAGTGGAACTGACGAACCAAAAGCAAATTGGCATTCCTCAAGAGACACAGGACCCACAAACTAGTCTAGGTGCCCAAGACCTGAGTTAACTTACCCAGCATCCCAGTAACTGTAGACTTTTCCACTATGTTCTGTGCCAACGACCTCGAGATCTGAGCCACTTTTTTATGGCTAGGATCAACCTCTACCAAGAACTTGATGAAACTCTAAAAAATGATAAACAGTAAGGGGACAAGGCCTTTATTTTATTCAATTTTTATTATTTTTCCTTCATTTTCCTCCTCACATGCAACATGTGGCCTTTCACCTCCTATTCTCCAATTTTTCAATATTTTCACAATTAAAAGGCCAATTATTTATAGTTTTCCTTTCCAAAGCATTTCCCATTTCCTTTCTGAATCCTTCTTAATTGCGTTTGTCAATTTCCCTTTAGCCATAATAAACCAAATGAACACCCAATATGATGTTTTTCCCAGCATTTAGCTTGGAATACGTGTCTCATGACCTTGGTATTATTTTTCCTTTATTAACTTTATTACATGGATTTTTAACCTAGGGATATTACAAACCCCTTCCCCTTAGGGAAACACCATCCTCGGTGTTCAATGACACCTACAACCAGCAAAACTGCTGAAAAACAAAACATACTACCCATGGAAAATTATAACTTAGCTCAATGTAGTATTTACAATGAACAACCTACTGAAAAGAAATACCATGAAGACAAACATAACGACAAGACAACCATACCACTTATTGTTTCTTTATAATATATCTCATGGCAATATTTACATCCATATACATATATACATATTCCAAAACTGCTTTACCTCAACCGTAAAATAACGAATGATACATTGCTTGCATCTGATCAACCATCTCCCATGTAGGTTCATCAGGTCCAAAGTGCTTCCACTGCACTTTAACCTTCTTAGTTTCTTGGTTCCAGAGCATGAGCATCTTTCTCCACAACTAAGGTTCCAACTGGAATTCTCCTTTTGGATCCACCTGCAATATAGGCCAATCAATAACATGCTCAACATCCTTTGCATATATTTTAAGCAATGAAATATGGAAAACATCTTGGACTTTGATTGTTAGAGGTATTGCAAGTTGATAGGCCACCAGTCCAATCCTCTCAAGGATCTCAAAAGGCCTACAATATTGAGGTGCTAGATTCACAGATGGCCCAATCCTCAAGGAGATCTTCTTGGGATTGATGCACAAATACACATGTTCCCCAACCTGAAACTCCTTAAACGTCCCGTTTTGATCTGCATAACTCTTTTGTATGTCCTATTCTACCTTTAGATTCTTCTTTATAACTTGAATTTCATGTTCCAAGTCTACCAACACTTCTGGTCCCATCAATAACCTATTCACTAGATCACTCCAGTTGATGGGAGTATTAAAACTCTGTACATAAAGTGCATCAAACAGACTCATCCCAGTGACTCCTGATACCCATTGTTGTAAGAAAACTCAACCAGTAGAAGGTACTCTTCCCAGTTCTACTACCGATGCATCACATACATCGTCAACATATCCTCCAACATCATGTGGAGCCTATTTGTTTGTCCATCTGTATGCAGATGATAAGTTGTGCCGAAGGCCAAATCTGTACCCAACCCTGAAAATAACTCTTTCTAGAACTTGGAAGTGAAATTGGAATCTTTTTTCAAAAAAATATTCTTTTAAACACTATGAAGTCTCACCATATCTCTGATGAAGACTTGTGCTACCTCACTAGACGAATTAGTAGATTGCACTGGAATGAAGTGTGCTAATTTTGTCAACCTTTCCACCACAAACATGATCGAATCATGTCGTTTAGATATCCTTGGAAAGCCTATAATTAAATACATGGATGTAGCACCATCCTCCCACATCTACCCATGTAACTAGCCAACCGGGGTCAACATGAGATGAGAGGCTACTATGATTGGATTTGAACTCCTATGTGACTTCTATGTTACTATTGCAACTCATGTCACTGTCTAGCAGCATTAAACCTATTTTGTGGTGCCACATTCTCTTTTCATCTGCATGTTGAGGCCTTTTCCTCTTAGGTTCCCATTTACATTTACCTTCATCATTTCCCTTCCATCCTTGCGGAGATTCATTCTTACGCTTTATTGTTCCTATAAATGATTCAATTTCCCAATAAATTCCTCAAGTGACTGCGACTCATCATACTGAATCCGATCTCTAAATGCTAATGGAAAACCATTGGCAAATCATTGAGCCTTATCCTTCTCATCAGTAAGATACGGTACATACCTCAATAGCTCCAGAAACTTGGTTGTGTACTCTTTGTCTATCATTGATCCAATATTTAGGTCATAGAATCCTTTAGACTTATTGTCATAGTACCTCTCTAACAAGTACTTCTTCCTAAAAATCCTTTTGAACTCCCACCAACTCAGGTCATCTGTCCTGATGTCTCTTACTTGTTTAACATCTTCCGACGAGATATCCACTTTACTGTTCAAGCTGAATATAGTTATTATGGCCTTCATGTTATCTGTGTACTCACGCAACTCAAAGAATGTTTTCATCCCAAGTCCAAGCTTCTTCATCTTCCATATTTTTCACATCTCCATTAAAAGTAGGTGGTTTTCTTTCTTAAATTCATCTGGAAAGTATCCCCTATCACTGCTCCTGTAAGGATGATAACGATGATGATCCTGATGTCTAAGATTACTAGAACTAGAATAATGCCTGTACTGATCGCCCCTCCTATCTGGAATGTCCAACAACCTGCCATCTCTCATTTTATCGGATTTATCTGACCTATGTCTACCAGGAGACCTACTACCATATGCCCCATTAGTTTTTTCCTCCTGTCCATGGCTAATCCAAAGCGGTGCTTGATGTTGCAAGTATGACAAACTCTTGTACCTATATGGTCCAATCATTATCTGTCTTACAACTCCTTATCTCTTACTTCAAGTTCCTTAATGTATCTGCCAAATCATAAGTGTGCCCTACACCACACTACTCATATGATGCATAGGGAGATTCTATGTAGTCTACCACGTTGGTAGCCATTTGATATTTTTCTTGCAATGAATAATATGTCAGATAAACCAAATCACAATAAATCAACGTACCTTAGTATAGCTCGGGGAGTATACCTTGTGTACAAGATCACCAAATCAACGTGATACACATATAACATAATCATAATTGCATATAGGCATACATAAATAAATGTATCAACACATAAACATCACTCTAGTTAGGGTCCGGTCATCAATGCAACGCCATATCAAAAATGCATGTTATGACCTCATGCATGACAACAAACATTACTTCATTGTAGACACTGCTAGATGAAACCAACAATATGTATAAGCAATGCCTAACTAACTACACATACACATAAATGCATGTACTCGAGCATTAACGATCAATTATTGTAATCAACCTACAAGACTAATACATGTAATCAAAATATTCAAGAATGTAACCTAACATAAAGGGATGTAAGTATGGGACATAACATCAACTAGTAAGCGACATGTAACAGTATTTAACAAATCACATACTCATGACAAATGCATTTCACACAATGAACATCAAATTCTTGTTGGCAACATTACTACAACCATAATCAACCATCAATCAAATGTAACAAGCACATGGAATGCAAGTGTAAGGGACACACATAATTTATATGAGTGCATGACCAACGCACAACGCCCATCCAGTCCGAGGGGTGAACCATGCTCTCATACCACTTTGTAACACCCTGCTCTCACATCTACCAAAGTAACTAGCCAACCAGGGTAAACATGAGAGGAGAGGCTACTATTATTGGATTTGACCTCCTATTTGACCTTAAGGAAGTGGTATCAATGGAAACATCACGCAAAGTCATCCAACATCAACTTTAGAATCCTCAGGGGACAAGTTAGCCACTCAGACAACCTGTCCCTGGGTCCCATTGATGTTCTGGACATCTTAGGTCTTATTCACTCCCATGCTATGGGAAAGAGAGCATCCAAAAACCCAAAATCACTCTCATAGGCTTGCCTGCCAGTGACTTGAGACTAAAATTTCCAGTTTTGTGGCAGTGACCCAGGAATTAATCCACTTTTCAGGTGTAGAGCCCAAGTCACTGCCCATAATGGATTGATATCTTAAAATCAATAAAAGTATAGGGTAGCAATGATGCCAAAGAAATAAGTTGAACATGACCTCAACCAGATCCCCATAATCCATGATAGGCATTTCGTCAAACATATCATTAACATGTAACCTACAGGTGTGAACAGGATAATTTAGTGTAGGGATCTCATACTTATCTGAGAATCTCTATTAACCATTGTTTCCTCATGTCATTTGATACCTTATCATCTATTAGGCCATAGATACATTATCCATTCATTCACAAGTAAAAACATGCTAAGAGCCATACATAGCTGTTATCATTAAACATACATATAACTAGCATAATAGGGACAGAAATATCATAAGCATATCAACCATGAAATCCATTTATACATAAGTACATTTACACGTGAATTTATCATTAATGAATTCAATAAACCAACTAAATATGGGACTACCACATTCTACCTGACCATAAAATTGTTAAGCCAAATCTCTCTTCAACCATTCACCCCCGTGCCATATCCCAAGCATGAATGTGGGACTAAAACCAAAAGAAGAAACCAGGGAATACCGAGGCTAAACCACCTCACCCTCATCAATAAAAACCATGATTTACCGTAATCCATCCCGGATCACTAGGCCAACACAATGAACACATCATAACAGGCTTTATCATGATCTCCACCCGATCACTAGTCCAATAAAGAATGGATACCACTGGATTTATCCACCTACATCGTGAGGAAGTTTTCTATCTCCTTGTCTCTCAGGCTTTACCATAATCGTAATCCGGATCACTAGGCCCTAAGTCGAGACCCACTCTCCAAGCTTTACCGCGTATCCCAAACTTGGGATTACTAGGCCCAATGGAGAAAAACCCACCTCTTGGCTTTATTGTATATCCTTTCATTCATCGACAAGGATTAGTAGGCCCATTGAGGCAACACAATCTTGTTTTTACCGCAACCCATAGTTTGGCTAAGGGGTCACTAGGCCAGTTTCTTTACCATGATCCATAGTCTGGTTCAGGGACCACTAGACCATGTTCTTTATCATTTGGAGATGCACCCCACTTAGCTTTAAATCCATCCAGCAATTCATCTCAACCAAAACATGAGAACTCCATCACACCATGGTTATCCAAAAATGGCAAGGCTGGGTTGAAACCACTGTTACACCTGGCAAAACCCATTCCATGATAGAAAAGAACTACATGCAATATCATGCATGCCAAAT
Organism: Pinus taeda; assembly: GCA_000404065.3. Classification (NCBI taxonomy): domain Eukaryota; kingdom Viridiplantae; phylum Streptophyta; class Pinopsida; order Pinales; family Pinaceae; genus Pinus; species Pinus taeda. The sequence continues at coordinate 10,240 of APFE030787562.1, forward strand.
CTAGCAAGAAAAATACACATGCAAGTCGATACTTGCAATAAAGCCTCGTGTTGCTGCTTGAGCCTGCCTTTCCCTACTTGATCTTTGCTTCCTCTTGCCTTCTTTTCCTTTCTTGCTCCAATGCCAAAATTCTCTAAGAGAACTCTAAGTGTCCAAGAATGAGAGAGAGAGGGAGAATAATGAGAGATCTCCAAAACTCAACTTACAAAAGGTTACCAACTGATCCTTAGAATCCTTTTTATGAATGAGGCCTCCATTTTTTTAATTTTCCATTATTTTCCTTCATTTTCCTCCTCACATGCAACCTATGACCTTTCACCTTCCTTTTCTCCTAATTTCCATTATTTTGATAAATACATGTGCCAAAAATTTTGTTTTTCCTTTCCAAAGCCTTAGCCATTGTCTTTGCCAATTTCCTTAGTCATAAACAATCAATGAACACCCCACACTGGGATGTCTTACCCAACATTTAGCTTGGAATAAGTGTCCCATCAACCATGGTTATTGTTTTTAACTTTTATTACACGGAATTTTCACTGGGGATATTATACAACCATCCCCCTTGGGAGACACCATGCTTGGTGCTCAATCACACATATACCTCAACAACCCACTAAAATAAGATATACTACTCATGGAGCTTTATAAAATAGCTCGATGCAGTATTTACAATGAAGGACTTGCTCACAAGAAAAATATAATGACAACATACTGCATATCGGAGCTATATAACATAGCTCATTACGATATTTACAATGATCATCTCATTGAGTTCCAACCCACATGACATCATAACATCATGATAAAATAACCACATGATAACATGGTAACATGACAACATAATCATAATGACATGACACCCATAGGTCATGGTAGTATTTACATCCATATACATATGTACATATAACAATATCACAAAAAGTATATACCAGAAACATGTACTAAAACATATAATAGAACAACATATCAAAACATATACCAAAACACCATATCAAAGCAGATAGAAAACACCAGATAAAATCATATATCAAAAGACCATATCAAAGCCAGTTTGCCTCAACCAGAAAACAAAGAAGGATACATAGCCCACATATGATCCACCATCTTCCAAGTAGCTTGATTGGGCCCAAGGTGCTTCCACTGCACTTCAACTTGCTCAATTGCTGGGTTCCAGAGCATGAGCAATTTTTCCTGCAATATACACTGAGACACCAGTTGGAATTCTCCATTGGTTCCACCTACAATACAGACCAATCAATCACATGATAAACATCCTTAACATACTACTTAAGCAAAGATACTTGGAAAACATCATGGACTTTCATTGTTGGAGGAAGTGCAAATCGATAGGCTACTGGGCCAATCCTCTCAATGATACTGAAGGGTCCACAAAACAGTGGTGCCAACTTGGCACAAGATCCAATCCGCAAGGAGCTCTTCTTCGGCTTGATGCACAAGTTCACCTCTTCCCTAACTTGGAACTCTTTCAACAAACTGTTATGATCTGTATAACTCTTGTACCTATCCTGTGGTGCCTTTATATTCCTATTTATAACCTACATTTGATGTTCCATGTTTTCCAACATATCTAGTCCAATCAATACCCTATTAATCAAATAACTCCAACAGATAGGAGTTTTACAACTCCACTCCTACAATGCCTCAAAAGGACTCATCCTCAATGACTAATGATAGTTGTTGTTGTATGCGAACTCTACCAAGGGGAGATACTCTTCCCACTGTTGGTGCTGAAGCATCACATACATCCTCAACATGTCCTCCAATATCTTGTTGACCCTATCTGGCTGTCCATCTGTCTGCGAATGATAAGCTATGCTGAAGGCAAAATTTGTGCCCACACCTACAAATAACTCCTTTCAAAACTGGGAAGTGAACTTTGCATCCTTGTTTGACACAATCTTAGTTGGAACAACCATGCCGTCTAACCACATATCTAATGAATACCTGTGCCACATTGCTAGTTGAGAATGTAGACTTCATTGGAATGAAATGTGTAAACCTTTTCAACCTGGCCATGATAACCATGATGGAATCATGCTATCTCACTATCTTCGGAAACCTTGTGATGAAATCCATGGAAATAACCTCCCATTTCCATTATGGAATCATGTTTGGTTGTAGCAATCCACCTGGATGTTTGCACTCTGCCTTCACTCACTGAAAATCAAAACACCTCACCACAAACTTTACTACATCCCTCTTCAAATTCAGCCAATAGTAAAATCTCTTCACTATTTTCAGTGTCTTCTAATAACCTAGGTGACTTGACTATAGTTTCTCATGAAACTCTCTCAAGGTCAGCTTCTTGAGCTCACTGTTATCTGACACATATATCCTGTCTCTGAATCTTACCAATCCATCCATTGTAAGACAATAATCCATACCCTGTCCACTTGCACGTGTACCTGTACTGCCACTTGTACTTGTACCAACACCCTGCTACAACATGTGCACAATCACCATATACCTAACATCCTACTAACCCTCTTGCAAGATACTATATTGTAAGTCTGTCCTATAGGAGCTCATAGCTTCCAAGTGATTTACCTGTACCCGTATGCTGAGAGCATCTTCCACCCTGTTCTCTTTGCCTTTGACGTACCTGATCGCGAAACCAAACTCACTGATCATGGCCAACCATCTAGCTTGTTGGGCATTTAGATTTATCTAGTCAAACAAATACATCAACAGATGGTGATCACTCATAAGTACAAACCTCCTACCAAGAAGATAGTGCCTCCACATCTTCAATGCATGTATGTTTGATGCTAATTCAAGATCACGTGTTAGGTAGTTCTACTCATGGCCATTTATTTTTCGAGACTCATAATATACCACCTGTCCATCCTACATAAGGAATCCACCAAGCCCTCTCTTGCAATCATTTGTGCATACCACAAATTCCTTGTTTGGATATGCAATCTGTAGCACTTGTGCATGTGTCAACAACTACTTAAGCTACTCAAAGATAGCTTTACACTCTTCTGTCCATTCAAATGTATTACCTTTCCTCTAAAATGATGTGATAGGATAAGAAATTTGTGAGAAGTTCTCGATGAGCTTCCTATAACAACCATCCAGACCCATGAAATATATCACCTCATCCACACTCTTAGGAGCTACAGACTCCATGATGGTTCTCATCTTCCCTAGATCTACTGCAATGCCCTCCTTGGAGACAAGATGCCCCAAGTAGTGTACCTCAGTATCAAAAGAAACTATACTTGCTGAGCTTAGCATACAACTAATTCTCTCTCAACAAACTCAACATTGCTGCTAAATTCTCAGCATGCTCTTCCTGATTTTTAGAATATACCAACATGTCATCAATGAACACAATAACAAACTTATCCAAATATGGATGCAACAAACTATTCATCAAACACATAAATGTAGCTGGAGTGTTAGTTAAGAAAAATGGAACTACAACAAACTCATAATGCCCATACTTTGTCCAGAACATAGTCTTTTAACTATCCTCTTCTTTGATGTGTATCTAATGGTATCCAGATCTCAAGTCAATATTCGAGAACATTGCTGCTACCTTCATCTGATCGAACAAGTCATTAATCCTCGACAAAGGGTACATGTTCTCGATAGTCACTTTGTTCAACTTCCTATAGTCAATGCATAGTCTAAGAGTACCATCTTTCTTCTTCACGAACAATACCGGTGCGCCCCAGGGTGATACACTTGGCCTAATGTATCCCTTGTCCAACATTTCAACTACAATTTTAGCTCAACCAACTCAGGCGTGATCATCCTATAAGCTAATTTTGATGCTGGAGATGCCCCTAGCACTAACTCAATAGAAAATTCCACTTCCTTGTGAGGTGGAAACTCTGTAATGTCCTCAGGGAATACATCCTGAAAATTTTGCAAAACTGGGTACCTACTCAACACATATTCATCCTTAAACTCCTTACCCTTATCACTAGAAATGTGTGCTACAAATAACATACACCCTTTCCTCTGCTACGCTTTTCTTTCATAACTGTCGCCATCCTCACTGATGTGGCTTTCTTCTTACCCTACAAGACTCTTGGTTCCCCATTGTCATTAATACACTCAATAGCTTTATCATAACACTATACCTTGGTTCTATGAAGATAAAACCAATCCATGCCCAACAACATATAGTACGATCCTAATCACTTCTTTGTACTTGTAGCCAACTACAATAACCAAGACCCTGCATGCAATTCCTTACTCAAACTACACTTATCCACCAAGTGAGGAATAACATAGCTATAATTATATCCAGGGTCAATCAAAATAGAAATAACTTGATCACAAATCTTACCATTCATCTCAATGATAGATCCTTGGTGTTCTACCTGTCAATTGTCCATTGCTGCATAGATATGAGGAATGCTTTGCCCAACATCCCCAACAGTCTGTACCTCCTGTGAACTATATATCTGAGGCCTACGACCCTGATTCTATATAAAATTTATCTTAAGGTGTTCCTTGTCACATGTCCAACACTAAAACCAACCAATAACCACACCTCTATGTTGTTGTTGCGACTCATGTCCCTCTCTAGCTGCATTAAACTTCTTTTGCGATGCCACATTCTCGTTTCATGTACATGCTGAGGCCTTTTCCTCTTAGGCTTCCATTTACCTTTACCTTGGTTGAAGCTTCAAGATATTGGTTTGAGTGCATCTAAGGGTATGGTTAATCCTCCTTGGTTGAAGCTTCAAGATATTGGTTTGAGTACTACTCTTTAAACTTAGTAGTATATTAAAGAGCTATAATATAAGGAAGAAATTTGTCTGTAGGGCCCTTTAAGCCCTAATACTTAATGCTCCAATGTTGGAAACCCTACTTCTTACAACAAAGATGTGAAATTTCTACACATTTGTTAATATTAAAATTTTTAGCATTTTGTTAGCTCAATATTATTCAACCTAGACTATAACTTTGTAGGAGTATAACAAAAGAGTATAAGTCGATCCACCATCATGCATGTTTCATGATGATTGTAGTTTTACCTACCCTAGTTGTATTATTGAATGATGAATTAATTACATTCATACAACTCTCCAATAAGCCTTTTTGTGTGGACCCAATCATCCCTAATCTTCATTCATTGATTTACTTCTCCCATCACTTGTTCCCATTGACATCTAAAAAATACCACATTGCTTTCCAAGAAGAATATTATACAAATTTCCAAAACTAACTTGTCACTATTGAAGCCAAAAACAAAAAAAAAATGACATCACTTCCTCATTAGTTACCCTTAATTCAAAGATTTACTTAGTTGATAAACCCAAGGGGCCCAATTCCCATGAGAAAGCACTACACCATGAAGATGTTTCATCATCCCATTTTTACTCCTTTTCTTGATATCCATGCCTTCCTAAAGTAGATTTGAATACATTTGATGGCCTTGCATTTGCATGGGTGTCCTATATTTAGATCCAGAGTGTGGGTAATAGTGGCAATGGAACAAGAATTTCCACCATGGATGTACTTCTTGGACTTGATTTTTTTATCTTTATGAATGCTTTGACATTGATAGTCATCGTTTGGGCCATTTGACCAAGCTTAAACAATCAAGTAAAACTAAAGACTACATCACTGCTTTCAAGTAATTAGATTTTTTCATAAAAGGCATGTTAGCCACCTTTTCCCATGAATGTTTTATAAGTGGTCTCAAGGATGAAAATTGTGTTTATGTTTCAATGGTTTTCCCTTGTAATTGGTTTGAAGCTACTCAATGATCTAAAGAAACATAATATATGATCCATTCTCCACTAAAAAATGGTAGAATGACCACTTAACCCTAATTAAAATGGCAAAATGACAACTTAAAAGGTAATTTATACAACTATGATGATTCATGGTCAATTTAATGAGTTTTTATTTTATGGGGTGAATAATATAAACTTCAAAAACTGGAGTTTACATATAGGATCACAAAATTCAAGTCAATCACTCACAATGTAACACCCTCCTACCACACTTACCCAAGCTTATCGGTCCACTAGGGTACTATGATATGATTCAACCTCCTATATCACCTTAAGGAAGTGGAACTGACAAACCAAAACCAAATTGACGTTCCTCAAGAGCCACAAGACCCACAAACTAGTCTAGGTGCCCAAGCCCTGAGTTAACTTAGCCTGCATCCCAGTAACTGTAGACTTTTCCACTATGTTCTGTGCCAACGACCCCAAGATCTAAGCCACTTTTTTATCGCTAGGATCGACCTCTGCCTAGAACTTGATGAAACTCTAAAAAATGATAAATAGTAAGGGGACAAGGCCTTTATTTTCTTCAATTTCCATTATTTTTCATTCATTTTCCTCCTCACATGCAATATGTTGCCTTTCACCTTCCTATTCTCCATTTTTTCATTATTTTCATAATTAAAAGGCCAATTATTTCCAGTTTTCCTTTCCAAAGCCTTTCCCATTTCCTTTCCGAAGCCTTCGTAATTTCCTTTGCCAATTTCCCTTTAGCCCTAAGAAACCAAATGAAGACCCAATAGGATGTTTTTCCCAGCATTTAGCTTGGAATACGTGTCTCATGACCTTGGTATTATTTTGCCTTGATTAACTTTATTACATGGATTTTTAACCTAAGGCTATGACAAACCCCTTCCCCTTAGGGGAACACCATCCTTGGTGTTCAATGACACCTACAACCAGCAAAACAGCTGAAAGACAAAACATACTGCCCATGGAACATTATAACTTAGCTCAATTTGGTATTTACAATGAACAACCTGCTGAAAAGAAATACCATGAAGACAAACATAACGACAAGACAACCATACCACTTATTGGAGCTTTATAATATATCTCATGGAAATATTTACATCCATATACATATATGCATATGCCAAAACTGCTTTACCTCAACTGTAAAATAAGGAAGGATACGTTGCTTGCATCTGATCAACCATCTCCCATGTAGGTTCATCGGGTCCAAAGTGCTTCCACTGCACTTTAACCTGCTCAGTCCAGAGCATGAGCATATTTCTCCGCAAAATTCACTAAGGTTCCAGAAGGAATTCTCCTTTTGGATCCACCTGCAATATAGACCAATCAATAACATGCTCAACATCATTTACATATATTTTAAGCAATGAAATATGGAAAACATCTTGGACTTTCATTTTCAGAGGTATTGCAAGTCGATAGGCCACCGGTCCAATCCTCTTAAGGATCTCAAAAGGCCTACAATACTGAGGTGCTAGATTCGCAGATGGCCTAATCCTCAAGGAGATCTTCTTGGGATTGATGCACAAATACACATGTTCCCCAACCCGAAACTCCTTAAATGCCCTGTGTTGATCTGCATAACTCTTTTGTATGTCCTATTGTACCTTTACATTCTTCTTTATAACTTGAATTTCATGTTGCAAGTCTACCAACACTTCTGGTCCCATCAATAATCTATTCGCTAGATCACTCTAGATGATGGGAGTATTAAAACTCTGTCCATGAAGTGCCTCAAACAGACTCATCCCAATGACTCCTGATACCCATTGTTGTAAGAAAACTCAACCACTAGAAGATACTCTTCCCACTTCCACTACTGATGCATCACATACATCGTCAAGATATCCTCCAACATCATGTGGAGCCTCTTTGTTTGTCCATCTCTATGCGGATGATAAGTTGTGCAGAAAGCCAAATCTATACCAACCCTAAAAATAACTCTTTCTAGAACTTGGAAGTGAAATTGGCATCTTTCTTCAAAACAATATTCTTTTAAACACTATGAAATCTCACTATATCTCTGATGAAGACTTGTGCTACCTCACTAGACAAATTAGTATATTGCACTGGAATGAAGTGTGCTACTTTTTTCAACCTTTCCACCACAAACATGATGGAATCATGTCACTTAGATATACTTGGAAAACCTATAATTAAATACATGGATGTAGCACCCTCCTCCCACATCTACCCATGAAACTAGCCAACTGGGGTCAACATGAGACGAGAGGCTACTATGATTGGATTTGACCTCCTATGTGACTTCTATGTTACTATTGTGACTCATGCCACTGTCTAGCAGCATTAAACTTATTTTTTTGTCCCACATTCTCTTTTCATCTACATGCTGAGGCCTTTTCCTCTTAGGTTCCCATTTACCTTTACCTTTGTCTTTTCCCTTCCATCCTTGCTGAGATTCATTCTTACGCTTTAATTGTTCCTATAAATGCTTCAATTTCCCAATAAATTCCTCAAGTGACCGAGACTCATCATACTGAATCCGATCTCTAAATGCTAATGGAAAACCATTGGAAAATCATTGAAGCTTATCCTTCTCATCTGTAAGATACGATACATACCTCAATAGCTCGAGAAACTTGGTTGTGTACTCTTCCTCTATCATTGATACAATCTTTAGGTCATAGAATCCTTTAGCCTTATTGTCATAGTACCTATCTAACAAGTACTTCTTCCTAAAAATCCTTTTGAATTCCTGCCAACTCAGGTCATCTGTCTTGATGTCTCTTACTTGTTTAACATCTTCTGACTAGATATCCACTTTATTGTTCAAGCTGAATATAGTTATTATGGCCTTCATGTTATCTGTGTACTCATGCAACTCAAATAATTTTTTCATCCCAAGTATCCAAGGATCTTCATCTTCCAGCTTTTTCACATCTCTATTAAAAGTAGGTGGTTTTATCTCTTAAATTCATCTGGCAATTATCCCCTATCAATCCTCCTGTAAGGATGATAACGATGACGATCATGATGTCTAACAGTACTAGAACTAGAATAATACCTCTACTCATCGCCCCTCCTACCTGTAGTGTCCAACAACCTGCCATCTCTCATTTTATCAGATTTATCTGACCTGTGTCTACCAGGAGACCTACTACCATATGCCCCATTAGTTTTTTCCTCCTGTCCATGGTTGATCCAAGGCGGTGCTTGATGTTGCAAGTATGACAAACTCTTGTACCTATATGGTCCAATCATTATCTATCTTACAACTCCTTATCTCTTACTTCAAGTTCCTCAATGTATCTGCCAAATCATAAGTGTGCCCTGCACCACACTACTCATCTGATGCATAGGGAGATTCTATGTAGTCTACCACCTTGGTAGCCATTTGATATTTTTCCTGCAATGAATAATATGTCAAATAAACCAAATCACAATAAATCAGCATACCTTAGTATATCTCAGGGAGTATACCTTGTCTACAAGATCACCAAATCAACGTGATACATGTATAACATAATCATAACTGAACATAGGCATACACAAATAAATGTATCAACACGTAAACATCACTCTAGTTAGGGTCCAGTCTTCAATGCAAGGCCTTATAAAAAATGCATGTTATGACCTTATGCATGACAACAAACATTACTCCATTGTACACATTGCTAGATGAAACCAACAATATGTATAAGAAATGCCTAACTAACTACACATACACATAAATGCATGTATTCAAGCATTAACGATCAATTCTTGTAATCAACCTACAAGACTGATACATGTAATCAAAATATTCAAGAATGTAACCTAACATACAAGGATGTAAGTATGTGACATAAAATCAACTAGTAAGAAACATGTAACAATATATAACAAATCACATACTCATGACAAACGCATTTCACACAATGAACATCAAATTCTTGGTGGCGACATTACTACAACCATAATCAACCATCAATCAAATGTAACAAGCACACAGAATGCAGGTGTAAGGGACACACACATAATTGATATGCGTGCATGACCAACACACACTGCCCATCCAGTCCGAGGGGTGAGCCATGCTCTGATACCACTTTGTAACACCCTCCTCTCACATCTACCCAAGTAACTAGCCAACCAGGGTAAACATGAGAGGAGAGGCTACTATGATTGAATTTTACCTCCTATTTTAACTTAAGGAAGTGATATCAATGGAAACATCACACAAAGTCATCCATGCTTGGAATATGGCACGAGGGTGATTGGCTGAAGAGAGACTTGGCTTAGCTAATCTATAGCTGGGCGGAATGTGGTAGTCCCATCTTTAGCTGGTTTTTGCAATAATTAATGAGAAATTGTTTCACTTGGTTTTCATGTGTAAATGTATTGGTTTATATGTCAATTTTATGGCTGATATATTTATGGTATTTCTGTTGTTACTATGTTGGTTATATATATGTTTTTTTTCAACAACTATGTATGGCTCTTAGTATGTTTTTAATTGTAAATGAATGGACAATGTATCTATGACCTAATAGATGATAATGTAAAAAATGACATGAAGGAACAATAGTTTTGAGTGATTCTAAGATAAGTATGAGATCCTTATGCTTAATTCTGTTGTTTACACCTATAGATTACATGTTGGTGATATGTTTGACGAAATGCTTATCATGGCTAGTAGGGGTCTAGTGAAGGACTTGTTGAAGTATTTGCTTTATCATCATTGTTTCCCTGTTATTTTACTACTCTTAAGATATCATTTCATTCTGGGCAGTGACCTAGGCTCTGGGCTGGAAAGATAGGTTCAAATCCCAGGGATGCTGACATAAAATTGGACAAATGATTCCTTGGATGTTGGTTTGTAGGCCCGTGAGAGCGTCGAGAGGGAAAGTGATAAAAAAAATCAGTGGGACCGAGGGATAGACTACCTGAAGTGTTGGTATGGTTCTCAGGGGTCCTGTAGCTAATGTGGAAGGTCTATATGTTATGTTTTCGTTGATTCCATTTCCTTAAGGTCATATAGGAGGTTGAATCCAATCATAGTAGCCTCTCGTTGCATGCTTAGCTTTGTTGTTTGAGTACTTGGGTAGATGTGGGAGGATGATGTTACATCATATCTCTCACTTGACAAGCATTAATTTAGGCTCGTGGAAAAAAAAATTGCTCAAAAGGAAGGGATCAATTATGAGGATACTTTTTCCCCCACAACAAAATGGGCTTCCATCCATACTATATTTTCCTTGAAAGATCAAAATGGTTGGAAAGTCCATCAAATTGATGTAAAAACAGATTTCTTGAAAGGAGATATGAAATATAGGAATTTTATGTCTCAACCAAAAGGATTTGTTGTGAAGGGTCAAGATCACAAAGTATGGAAGCTTGTCAAATCCTTGTTTGACCTTAAACAATCACCGCGAGCCTCTTATGCGAAATTTACTGAGCATCTTCTGAAACTCAATTTCACACACTATGAGCTTGATGATGCAAGTTTGTTTGTAAATAAAGTGGGGAAAAATAATGCTATATCTCGTCGCGTATGTAGATGAACTTCTGATTACAGGGAAAAATGAAAATTTCATTGCATCGATGAAGAAGGATTTGAGGAAAGGTTTTGCAATGATAAATTTGAGATATGTTCACTACTGTCCTTGTATTGAAGTAACCTAACATCTGAAGTTTATATTCCTCTTTCAAAAGAAGTACATTGGAGACTTGTTGAAAAATTTTGGCATGGTTAAGTGCAATCCTTTGACTACGCCAACGGAACATAATTTAAAGCTCACGTCCATTGAAGTTAAAGAATTATAGGATGCAACAAAGTACAGATAACTCATAGGAGGTCTCAACTACCTGAATACTACTAAATCGTACATTTCATTTGTTGTTGGAATCCTATATAAGTTGATTTAAAAGCCTTGTGAGGGTCATTGGTCTACTACACAAAGACTTCTAAAGTACTTAAAGGGAACTCAAGGCTTTGGATTCATGTATATACAAGTGGATGCCTTCATCTTGATTAGATACTCTGATTTAGATTTTGATGGAGATAAAGAAACTGGTGTATCTACTTTAGATTATGCTATGAATTTTGGATTAGGAGTTGTCTCCTGGAGGTCACAAAAATAATCAGTTCCACCAGGTTCCACAATTGAGGCAAAATATGTGCCAACACCTGAAGCAACAAAGGAAATTGTATGGCTCCAGAAAATTATGGAAGATTTGCAGGAGAAACAAGTGCATTCAACTCCTCTTTTGATTGACAACACTTCTGCAATAAAGTTGGCCAAGAACCCAAAGTTCCATGATCAAACTAAGCACTCCAATACAAAGTATCAGTTGATTCAACATCAAGTTGAGACCAAGACTATCTACCTATGAAATTGTTTCACAACTAGGTAAATTGCAGACATCTTCACCAAAGCAGTTGGAAGTGGAAAGTTTGAAAGATTCAAAATGATGCTTGGACTCACCAATATCCCTTCAGATTAAGGCATGGAATGTTGACACCTAATCCCAAGGGATTCAAAAATTCATGTAAATATTGTAAACAAAAAAATAAAGAGGCATTAGAAGATGAATCCCAATGGTCTCCCTCTCCTTGTATATATCCATGTTTTCTCTTAATGCAAAAGAAATTCATTCAGAGTTACAAACACAAACATGGACTCACATTATGAGGGAGGAGTTGTCACCTAATGTTATATTTAAAAATAATAAAATAATACTTTCATTAACAAATTTGAAAATAGTAATAACTAAACAAATCAATGTTCCCAAAAATAAAATGCTTCAAATTTCACCTTAATTTTACATCAACATTATTTGGAGAAATAAATTAATTAAAAGAAAAAAATAATTTGACTTCTTAGTATGAGGGAATATGTACTTCTTCACTACTTAATTGACTTAATATGGAGTTAATAGATGGCATGTAAAAATATTATTATTAAGATTATATGATGTATAATTAATTTTAGATTCCGATTGACATTCAATTTGTAAAAGAAAAATATATTAGTAACAAAAAATTAGTGTCAACCATACATAAAAATTCCATATTAAGTAACACACTTTTCTATCAATTTTACAAAGATAAAAGTAAACTAATTTAAATAATTTTTCTTTTCTTATATTTTCACTTTCCATTGTCATTTATTCCATTCTCAATATGTAATATTTAAAAAATATCAATAATAGAAAAAATTAATGTGAGGTATAAATAAAATATCTCAATATGCATGTTCAATAAATTTTTTTAGCACCATATATTTATGGAGAGAGAAAGAATGAGAAATTTCATATTCTATTAATAGGTCTTTCTAATGTAAGATAAGAGGGAGATTCCTTCAATATTTAATAAGAAAACTAATTCAATGTGTTTGTATATATATATATAGAAAGAAAGAGATTGATTATATCCTATAAATATATGTTTTTTAACTCTTACCGAATATGAGGGAACATGTATTAGTATTTTAATATGAAAATATGAATCATAAATTTTTAAACTAGCATAAATCCATTTTAATATTTTAACAATGGATTTACCAAGAATCTAGAGGAATAAAATTTCTTGAAGTGCAATTTTTTTCTCAAGTTTTACACTCAAAAGAAGTTTGTATTTTCATAAATTTGATCTCTATTAGTGCTTGGTAGATGAGAAATTAAGATAAATATATGTTAGTTTATAGTAATTTATTCATTTATTTTAATCAAGATTATTTTTTTACTTTTAAATAAAATATTAATTAATTAACACTTTTATAATAATACGATATTTTTCTGTTAACTATATAAGTGACTAAGAGGAAAGATGGTTGTACTCTCCATTTAAATTTAATTTCTACAAATCACATGAGATCCAAACTCAAAAGTATTTCTATAAAGTTTTATCAAGAAGGAAAAATAAAAATAAAAACTCTATTTCTCTATTTGAAAAAAGAAGGAACCATGATCAAGGGGATTTTCCTCGAGCATAACTTTAGGGAAGCCTAACCTAGGAGTAGTCTACATGTTGAATGTATAAACCAATTGTCCAACATTGTAACCCCAAAATTAGTTATGACCCTTTTCAAATTAAGAATATTTAAGAATTTTCATATACATATATTAATTAAATTGAATATATGTTAGATTTAATTTACAAATAATTTGTTCAATATTTATTTAAAGGAATCATTTTTTATGGATTTATTAATAGAGCTTAACAAGACATTTAGGAAAATTGATTCCACTAAAGGCTAACAATATTTGTACAAGGGAAATCCAAGCTATAAAATCACTTCCTGTTACCCAAAAATATCAAGAAAATTGAACTCATAACCTCTTGAAAACAAAAAATGCTTTCACTGTAAAAACTCAAACTTCAAATTAAAAAAATATTATTGGATTAAACTCTTTTATTATTAATCATAAAAATGAATTATGGAAGATTTAAATTAAAATAATAATCTAAAAAAATATTATTCAATTAAACTCTTTTATTATTAATGATGAAAATGGATTATGGAATATTGAAATGAAAATAATAATCACGGCAACCCAAAATTTGGAGGGGATTAAAGATTATTAACTCTGGGTGGAGGTGATTCAAATTAAATAAATTATGATGTTTACCCATTAATCCTACTTACGAGGAATAGAGAGCGTTAAAACGGAGAAGGTTTGGGTGGTGTCTCTCCACAAGTGAAGCCTTTTATGCCAAATATAGGGTGTTATTGGGTGTCGGTCTAAAAACTGGGCGACACTAATGGTGGACCAAGGCTGGTATGAAACCGAAGGAAGGATATATATATAAAGGAGGAATCCACGTTCTAAGCCAGAAATACACTCGTATTGTCAAAGTGATAACCGAATGCTTCTACTCCAGCTCGGGGATTCTCACGCCATAGCCAGCTTCTTCAGTGTCTCTCCTGTCTCCGAACAGGAGGTGTTGTCAGATCAGCAAGTCTACTTGTTGTCAGATCAGCAAGTCTACTTGGTGTTGGAATATTAGCTTCAAACAACGCTTGGGACTTGATAATTATTTGTCTGCAGGTGCTGACCAGGAGAAGTATAATATTAATACGGACTATTATATTCTATTCGCCACCATTATCCATTCAAGATTCTCCCGGGACTCTGGGCATTATTATGCCTATGTGAAGAACCTGGAAGATGATAGCTGGCATTGCTGCAATGATGCGAATGTCTCTCCTGTCTCCGAACAGGAGGTGTTGTCAAATCAGCAAGTCTACTTGTTATTCTTTATTCGCTGGTGCTGCTGCAGTGCCCACAACTGTACATGATGATGTTATTGCATCAGCTGGAGATACCGAAATGCAAGATGATTTTGCAGACTGTAACCGCGAATTAGAATTAGAAAAGGATGATGATATAACTGCAGATTCTAATGATAATAATTGTAGAAGAATTGATATTTCCAGTAAGGATAAATTCGAATTCGAATTTTATTTGAAGGATGAACATATTTTTGCGGCTAAGGACGTCGTAGAAGTCAATTTCAAACGTCGGAGATTCTCGAAGTTGAATTAAATGAGTACGTGGAAGATGAATTCGAGGATTGGGAGATTCTCGAAGGTGAATTAAATGATGAGTACGTAGAAGATGAATTCGAGGATTGGGAGATTCTCGAAGCTGAATTAAATGAGTACGTAGAAGATGAATTCGAGGATTGGGAGATTCTCGAAGCTGAATTAAATGAGTACGTAGAAGATGAATTCTCGAAGTTGAATTGAATGAAGAGAGAGAGGGCATTTACCCTTCAAATTGACTCATTTTTAGGTTTTTATTATTCCCTTTATTTCACCCGTTAAGATTCCAGCTTGTGTTCCCTTGGTATAAAATTGAATTGCCCATGTGTGGAATATATTTTCGACTTGGTGTATCTGTGTCTATACTTTTGAAAGCAATGTAGGGTATTGAAGTAAAAAAGGAAGGTAATTGGATTTTCTCCGTGAAAGGTGTGTAGTGTTGATATTTTAACTTGTTTTGCATTTTAGCATCTAATGTTGTTTTTGTGATGGGAGGAGTTATTTTTCTTTGATATTTTAACTTGTTTTTGGTTTTAAAGGAGCATCTTCTTTTTTTTAAGGGTGTTTTTGGAGATTTGAGAAAGTTGTTGTTTTCATAGTTATATTGTTCTTTAGATTGACATTGTATAGGGGAAGTAGAAGACTTAGGCTTTTTGTTTGCAAGAGAGCTTGATGTTAGTGTCAAGTAGCTTTGTGGTTGACTTTGTTCCTTCTCTTCTTGTGAATGTTCTAAGGTATGGCCTTTTTAATTGAAAATTAGAAAATTAGTGAATAAATTCATGCAACAATTGATATAAAATTAGTTGTATTCTTGATAACTGAGGGAAAAACTTGAGGAAATGTTTGCACCTAGAGAGATTTGATCCCTATGGGCCCTTAATAGATCTGGAGTCAAGATGGATCTAGGCTAGTTCTAGTTGTGCGGAGTCAC
>APFE030787565.1:0-12306 GCA_000404065.3 Pinus taeda
GGTAATTCCAGCCAATGCATTACAAGAAATGGTCGGATTCATTTCTTCTTTATCTAAGCTTTGTTTTTGGAGCATATCCTCTTCTTTTGACCTTTCTTGCTCCTTTTCTTCTTCCTCTTCACAATCTATGTAGAATAATTTCTTCTCAGCACACTTATGACCTTTAGTGTATGTGCTATCACAACTGTAACAAAGCCCTTTTGCTCTTTTTTCTTCCAATTGTTGTGGTGTCAACCTTATAGGTTGTGGAAGACTAGGGGCAACAACACTTCCATCTTTATAGTTGTGAGTGGTATGCTTCCTGGTTGCCATATTTTTGCTTTCCATTTTTCTTGCTAACCTGAATGCCTTCTCTAATGAATCAGGTTCCCAAAGGCGAACATCATGTTGGATATTATCCTTTAAAGACCCTATGAACACATCAATCCTATGCTCCTTGGAATATCTTTTACCCTTATGTTCAAATTTTGGAACTCCTCAATGTGCTCCATTATTGAACCCTTTTGTTTGAGACTTATCAATTGGCTAAAAAAAGTGTTGCTTTTTGTATCCTCATAATGTGCTACCAATTCTTCCGTAAAAATTGCCCAAGTGATAAAATTGTTTACGAGAGCAAAGCCATTGATACCATACGAACTGATTTGGTTCCAAATATAAAAGTTTCCATACGTACCTTTTGTGTGTTTTGCACATTATTGAGATCGAAAAATTGCTCCATCTGTAATATCCATGTTGCGGGATCCTTGCCATCAAACTTCCTCATATCGATTTTTGGAATATGGTGAGTCTTCGATCCAACATTAGAGTCTATGAAATCATGATTAACATTTCCTTTGTTTGCATCATGAGTTTCCTTTAATCCCCTTTCACCATTAGTAAGTATTTCTTGTAGAAAATTTGTCAAATCTGCCTTCAAATCTGCCATGTCTGTCTTCAACTCTGTCTTCAAATCTATCTTCAAATCATCCATCTTAGCTTCCATGCCCTTCATCTTAGATTCCACGCCATTTATCTTAGCTTCGGTTAGCTTTTTTGAGCATGACATTTGTTGCACTTGTTCTTGTAATTTTGATATATCATGTAGCATTTCTTCCTCTTCCTCATGAGTCATGCTGGAGCTTTCAGGTTCCTTACTAGGTGTTTGGATTTTCTTTCCTCGGGGCATCAATTACCGATAATAATTTTCTACTATTCCCTTTGAATTCCTTCAAAATAAATTTTCAAACCAATCTTAAGCAAAAATTTAAAAGAATCTACACACCTTTTTTCACTTTGTAGGAGCTTGATATTGCCTCTGATGTATCTATGTGCTTTCGGATCATCTAGTTCTAAAATTGCAACTTGCAGTAGCCCTCTATGTCCTCTTTCCAATGCCACTAGTCTGATCCAAATTGGATTCTCCAAAGAAGAGTTATGAAAAATCTCCCACAGTGACCTGCTTATAGACTAGTTCAGTAGAGTGAACTTATATGACGTACCACGAGTCACTGTTTCAACCTTTGGACATACAAGAAACTGCAGTCTGTCCTCTTTCTGCACCTTCTTACGAAATTTCAATCCAATGCTCAGAGAGAAAGTTATGACGATTTTCCCCAGGTCACCTGTTTGGAATGTAATTCAGGAGTCTGCAAGAAAACCAACTTCCTCAAATCATATCTCCACAAATATAGTGCGAAAAAATCTGAAATTTGGACCCAAGATTCAGCGCGATTTCTTCTCAAATGGTTTTTTTTAGCTTCTGAAACATCGCAAAAAAAAAGTTATAGCGAAAATGTCACGATGACCTGTTTGGAGCAACGAAACCCTAGAATCCAAAGCTTTGATACCAAATGTTATGAAACCAGCTCAAGAAAAAGATAGATCCACACCTTAGAATTCAGCATCTTCAAGGGGGCAACCTCTTGTACATTACATAAATGAACAATTCTTGGATGATACAAATGACAAAACCTCCTTTCTATATATAGGAGTCTAAGGAGTCACAATATAGCCCAGCCAACCTAACAATAATAATATAAAGCCACAAAAATAACAATAGAGGGATTCTATGGGGCACAGTAATAACAATATGGGGACAATACCGGTACAACAATATTAATAAGGGGTACAACTACAATAGTAATGGGGTAATCACTAGTATTATAGGGACCCAACATTATTACCCCTTGTTTTGTCCACTTCCTAGCTTTTGAGAGTTGGTTGTAGGATACCCTAGTCCTTGGGCCCTCATCAACCTTATCTTCCCTTATTTGAGGGCATTGGCACATTTTATGAGAGAGGGCACTTCTTCTCGCCCCTGTAGCGCACATGTGTGGCACCTTTTGAGGAAATTTGACCATTTTGATGATGTTTTTTCCTACTTCTTGTATCTTTCTCATAGTTTAGAAATGAGCTAATGGTTTTTGCTCATGGTTTTCAACTAGCACATTGTATACACGTCTTGTACTGAGAAGGCCTCTTATCTATATGAGGATGCCTCACTCATTTTCAATTGTTGAAGACTAATGAAAAAACTTCACTAAAAGAGTTATTGCACATTGTCTTTTTTTAATTGATTGTTTAGATAATTTTCAAGGGTTAGACTATGATAATTTTTTAGGTTTACTGGAAGAAAAAACTATACAAGGCCAAAGGAGGGCATCTTGCTCCACTTGGAAGGGTAAATCAAGGTATAGTCTTCCTATATTTACCCTTTGACCATTGAAGGGTTGTTCCATTGCGTTGGGCTAGGATGTCTTAGGGCTCTTCCCTCTTGCCTTGGCTAACCTTTGAGATCACCTTGTTAGTACTTAGAGAGGATTCCTAGACAACTAATCCCCCCATCCATTCTTGAGAAAACCTAGTAGCCCTCGTCAACACTTGAGAGGCAAACATTCTTGGTATCCTTTGGCACATTTTATGAGAGAAGGCACTTCTTCTGGCCCCTTCAGCAAACATGTGTGGCCCCTTTTGAGGAAATTTGACCATTTTGAGGATTTTGAGGATGTTTCGTGTCCACTTGTCATCTTTTGCTCATAGTTTAGAAATGAGCTAACGATTTTTGCTCATGGTTTTCAACTAGCACATTGTATACACATCTTGTATTGAGAAGGCCTCCTATCTATATAAGGAGGATGCCTCACTCATTTTAATTTGTTGAAGAATAATGAAAAAACTTATCTTAAAAGATTTCTTGTGCATTATCTTTTTTTTAAGTGATTGTTTAGATATTTTTCAAGGATTACACTGTGATAATTTTTTAGGTTTACTGGAGGAAAAAAAACTACTACAATACCAAAGGAGGGCATATTGCTCCACTTGGAAGGGTAAATCAAGGTATAGTCTTCCTATCTTTACCCTTTGACATTTTAAGGTTTGTTCCATTTCATTGGGCTAGAACGTTTTAGGGCTCTTCCCTCTTTCCTTGGCCAACCTTTGAGATCACCTTGTTAGTTCTCAGAGAGGATTCCTAAAGAACTAAATCCCCCCATCCATTCTTGAGAAAACCTAGTAGCCCTAGTCTTCCATTGTGTTGGGCTAGGACATCTTAGGGCTCTTCCCTCGTGCCTTGGCCAACCTTTGAGATCACCTTGTTAGTACTCAGAGAGGATTCCGAGAGAACTAATCCCCCCATCCATTCTTGAGAAAACCTAGTAGTCGTAGTCAACACTTGAGAGGCAAACATTCTTGGTACCCTCAACAATGTCTCACCTTAAAACCTAAATCCCACCTAAATCGTATATCATGGCCCCATATCCCTTTGAAGGCACTAGTCTATCATTTTCTTCAACCAAAAAACTTCACTTTTTCCCTTTTTCCCTTTTACATTTTCTTCAACCAAAAAACTTCACTTTTTTCCCTTTTTCCCTTTTAAATTTTCTTCAACCAAAAATACCAAAACTTTCACTTCTTTCCCTTTCATTTTTTTTTGTCAGCGATAGGATTTTACTTTATTGATCTCATGATCTAGGTTGTTGGAGCTAAGGCATCTCATTGCTATATCACTTCTTCTTCAAATCATCTCATGCTACATAACTCTTCAAGATTTTTCATTTAATGTTTGCATATGCATTGGGTTATTGATCATATCCTTAACTTGTCTGTCTTAAAATCTTACCCTAAATCGAAGTGCAAGTTGAATTCTTTTGAATTGCACTAAATCGAAGAGCAAGTTGAGTTCATTTGAATTACGCTAAATCGAAGAGTAAGTTGAATTCGTTTGAAATTTATTATCTCTTAGATGCTTAATGTCTAGGGTTAAATTCATGCTTTTGATCTAAGTTTGTTGTTGGGTGAATAATGCAAGACCTGTGGCATAAACGACTTGTTGGTTACTCATTTAGAACATGGGATCTCCTCCCTTGATGTCATATTTCTTAAGCTAATAACAAAGGTATAATTATTATGCACTAGGGTAGGAAATATGCCAAGTTAAACCTCTTCTTCATATTATTTTTCCCAATAACACATCTTAACTATGCCCTTAACTAAATTGATGTTGAGGATTGTTGGAGAATCAATGTATTTGTAGATTGAGGTTGATTCCCATTACTTGATAATTACTTGTGAGATTTTTTGGCATTTATTATTTATTCTTCATCAAGCAATTACCAAAACATAAAATGCATGAAGATCACAAGAACACAAAAAAACACAAGATATAGGCTCCAAGACAAGGCAAAGCCCCTCCAAGGGGAAAACCCAGTCAATCCTCTTCTTACAAAATCAGATCAAAGTGATATATCAAGATTCAAGACCCAAGACCAAGACCAAGACAAATACATCCATAAGATCCCCAAGTCAACCCTTCATTCTCTGTCACGTTTTTATCTTCAAACTGATATGTCAAAAGCTTGAATTTTACAGACTTCAGAGTCATCTTCATTAGCTCGCATGTCATACTCATTATAGTCCTTCATCAGCTCGCAAATGATGACAAATATAGTCATAGTAGCTCGCATAGTTTTACAGAATTCAAGCCTTCAAAAACTTGCATCTCTTCAGGTCATGTATCACATAAGAATTTGCATCTAATCCAGATTCTAGATCACAGAAAATTTACATATTTAGCTTCATAGAGATTCACATATCTTACTTCAGAACTTCCACGAACTTTCCACTCTAATTCACACTTCTTTCCACAGGAAACACTCAACAAACTTCTTGTCTTTTTGGTGGAGGATTTACCCCAATATATAGTTGTTTGTCACTGTGAAGGGTCACATATGTTCAGCAGACCAACCTGACCATATGGAGGACTGACTTGGTCTTATGAAGGTCTTTTTTATTCCTTTTAAAAAATTCTAAAAAATTCTAAATGGACTTTCACTCAAATTTAATTCTTTGACTTCAACAAAACCTAGAAGCGTGAAGAACATGCTTAACTAAAAAAGTAGTAATAATATAAATCTTTTTCATTTTTTATTTTCTTACAAGTACAAAGATAATATGAAGATCGAACCTAGTTACTTTTCCAACAAGGATAATGGTATACTTGGGCTTGTAATACCAAATTCACACTATTTGAGGTTTCAGTCTTGGTTCCATGTCATGTTTCTTATGCTAATAACAAGGATCTAATTTTTTGTAGTAGGGTTTGAAATATGCCATGTTACACCTCTTCTTCATATCATTTATGCCCATAACACATATTAAGTATGCCCTTAACTACATCGATGTTGAGGATGATGGGATACTTTAATACCAAAAGTCACATTGTTTGAGGTTTCAGTTTCACTGCAAAGTTTTTTGATATAATTAATGATTTTAGATTGAGGGCAATAAATGGTAAAACATTGATACATATTGCACAACAAATTCTGGGCAATGTTTATGCTCTTGCTATCCATTGTCACATAGTTAAATGCCTTGGAATTAATATACTTTGAACTATTTAAAGACTATAATAATCAACATCGAAGGTTTCTTGGCACACTTCACAATTGTGCTTGGAATTCTAGTATTCTCTCTTTCCTTTCTGAACAATATCTATGCATTGGCTGGGCACTTTTTGCTATATCTTTGACTGGCATAAGCCTGAGTTTTCTCTCCCAGCAAATCTGTAGTTTAGTGATGACAGATATATGATACCATTCTCTCCTTGTTTGGTGAACTAAACACACCTATAATTACTTTTTTGTTGACATACTTTCCACTATTATGGCTACATGATGAGAACTTATAACCATCTCTTTGAACATAATTTTGTATGCTTATGATTATGTGGTTTATGAGCACTATTGTCACATAAATTTCATCTTAAATCGTTGAATTGGCTTGGTCTAATAACAAGTTGAGAGTTGAAATTTCTCATACCATTTGATACCTAATGGTTGGTATTGTTGTTTGAGGAAGTTTCCAAATGATCTATACTTCCAATGGCATTCTAAGTATCTGAACTAAGCATTGTTTTGACAACAGAAAATCTAACTTAAATGAGATGTTTCGGCCTTAGTTGATGTATTGATCTGCTATCCTTCGTAGGGTAACATTGCATGATATGATCTCACTTGTTATTAGACTAATCACTATTTTCACTACTCTGAGGTTTATCTCTACGTCTAATAATAGAAATAAAATTGTTTGAATATTGGAAACAATTTATCCTAATTCACTGTGGAAAATGCTTTTGAAATTGTTCCATATTTTCTCATGTTAGATCAGTGTTTCTGGGTTACAGTCTGCTTTAACCCTACAGGGGTGCATTGCAGTGTCTTCAGATATTTTCTTTCAAAGTAATGATATGATCATTGTTTACTTAATATTCACTACGGAATGAAATAAAACTGTGAAACTCTTTTCATTGATAACCATAGTATATGTTGTGCTTCTTGGGGAAATTATTGAGATCAAATTGAACTCTTAGCAGTTCATTGATGATAAATTTTCAAACTGATGATATGGTCAACATTCGAATGTGATGTTTTGTTTCCAATGATCATCATATCATGCTTCACATTGATTTCGAAATGTTTGAGAGTTTGAACAAGATTTGTTTTTAATATTCTAAGCACATTATTTGAATAAGCATTGTTGTCTAAATTGAATATCTTAACGCTTGTGCATAATTGAAAATTTCATCTCCTATTTACACCTGCGAATGGGTAGTATCAAGCTGCCTTAGTCAAACCAAGTCATACATCTTAGACCCCTAGAAACACCCTCAGTTTATGAACCTTTTTTCCTAGCCTTACAATGAGAGGCAAGGCCAACAAGGTAACAGTGGGTGGCTTTCCCAAGAGTTGCCTCTTAGCTCTCCCACTAAAGTTAGGACTTATCCTCTTTGGAGAGAGTTTGAGACTTGAGTTACAGAGAGAGTGCAAGACTTACGTGGGATGATCACACACATCTTCTATGTTGAGTTTGTTATTTATGTGGGATGATCATTGTTTATGTAATATTTCATTTTTATTTATTTTCTGTTTCTCCAATATCTCTAAGATGAGTAGTCTGATTGTGTGCTAATGTTGTGTGTCAACATCTCAAAATGGTTCCTCTGCATCGGATGGAGGAAGGAGTATGTGGGAGAATGCTTGGAATATTGTTACAGATCTTATTCATGGGAAGGGGTTCTCTAATACCTCAGACATACCTGTTCACACCCCTTTCTCAAGCACAACAGCAACAGTGTCTAGAAAAATTATTGAAGTCATGAATAGTACAACTCCTTTTGCATTAGTTAATGCCACTGATGGAAGGAATCTTGTTTCAGGAATGAGGTCAGCAGACTTGGCAATGTCAAGGAGCCATTTATTATTGACTAGAATGATTGGGGCTTTAGCTTAGGGAGGGGTGGGAGAAAGAATACCCCTCGGGAAATTATCAGTCCACTTCACCCACTCACATTGTCACCACGAGTGTGGAGTACTCCAGTGAATGAAGGGGTACAGTGATCCACCATTCAAAGGAGTTTGCATCTCAAACCCCATCAAATTACTGCATCAAGGCATCTTTATCGATCTGTACAACTTGGACACTACCCTACACCAAAAAATGCTTCTTCTTGGATGTTTCACTTACCTTTCCTTGGGCCATAGGTGGCTCCTCCTCAAGGACCACCAACGGAGTATGGCTTACAGATTTCTAGTTTTGCAATTCCAGAAGGAACTCAGGATGCACTTAACAATCGGAGGAATTTTGTATCACCTTTTGTACCATATATGCTAATGACAATTGTCGTTCCTCATTTCACAAGTATGGTGGGGGGTACTATAGTCCAAACTGGTATCAATATTGGTACAAATGTTCCAAAAACAAATTTCGTAGTTGGTAGGAAATCCAGCAAGGAGAAAAAACATAGAAAGAGGAAAATGAAATGTGTTTCAGAAGAAATTATTTGAACTGGTTGCTTGCAAGTGACATGCATTGTTCCCGAACACCATACTGAACCCACGCCAGTATCTAAGCTTGGGTCATTAATGATTGTCTCAACTACTTCAAATGCTCTCATTGCACAAGGTACTAGCATCCCGTGTACACCTTCTGTTTCTCATTTCCAGGTAATAAGTAAAGGAGAAACTGGACAGAGAATTATATTTTTAGAGGAAACAAGAACTCGTATAGAATAGAAGAAATTGAATGTTGAAGATGTTGCTTCTATTGCAGCTACTGTGGTTTAGGCACAGTCGGGGCATTTGGAGTCAGCCAACATCTCAAAAGAATTCTCAATTAATTTCAAACTGTGAAGCTAAGCTTGTTTCTACAACTGTGGCAACAGCTTCTGCGACATTGGTTGCTAAGGCTGCAGCAGTAGCAACCAAGATTGCATCTGATTTTGCTTTACAACTTAAAAGCAAAGCACATGGAAATGGAGGCTCTGAGTTCTGATGGTAAACATGATGTTATTTTCTCTAGTGAAGTTGGATTTCTTGAAGGCAACTAGGGCCATTCCCAATCAAACATTGCAACTGCCAGGGAAGATGTCAAAGAGAGGGTTGAAGTTGCTTCTGCTTCTACAAAGAGGGCAGAGAATTCGGATGCAGTTGTGAGGGCATTTGAACTATCTTCACAAGTTGTATCTCTAGCAGGATTTGTGGCCATGGGTAATCATATTCAATTACCTTTGAATGTTTTACTGGAAGTTGGTCCAGAGGCTTATTGGAAGCTAATGAACCAAGAAGAAAATATTCAAAAAGATGATAATGTTCACAGTGAAACACTAATTCAACAAATTGTTATTAAAAATGACAATATTGTTAAATCTTACAAGTCAAAGGATAAGAGAGATGTGTTCAAGAATGAAACCTCAAGGAATACAAAAGAAGGCATGAAGGGTCCTGCAACATAATTGTTAAGTATGTGGAGAAGGATGTCACATAGATGCTAGATCATTCACAATATGATATCTCAATAGAAAAGGATGTTGAAGTTCATAAGGAGAATCAAACTCTTGGTACAACCCAACTTGTCCCAACTTGTTGTACCTGTTTCTGTTACAGAGACAGTCGCAAGGGGGTAAATAGTAGCTCTTGAAACTGAACCTAGTTATAAAAATCACAGGGAGCCATTTGCTTCAAAGGCTAATGACATCAAGGAGGGTTTTCTTGTGGAGGTTGGTGATCTACAAAGGATCTTTTCACTTCTCTTATCTTTGCTTTAGCATTGCAATATCCTTGAGCATTTCCTCTGTCATTATTAAGAGAAAACAGTGATTGGGAATTAATTTTTTGTTACAACCTAAATGCCTTGTTTGGTTCTCAAAATCATGCTGAATCATTAAAATATTACTAGGTTGTCTCTGATGAAGAGGGTCTTTGGGGTGTTTGGTTTTCAGCCAAAGTACTGAAATTGAAGGATGGGAAATCTTTTGTCCGTTACGATGAACTACTTTTAGATTAAGGTCATATAAATCATCAAACTTAGTATCTTGCATCTTTCTTTATTTTACAGTTCCCTTTATGAGTTATTTTTTAAGTAGAAATCATTTATTTAATAACAGAAACATACATAATATGATTTATGGCATGTCCTTCAACTTATTCAGGAGCAGTTTAGCTTCGAGAGTGGATACCATTGAAGAGAGATAATGGAAAAGCACCAGAATTCATATGGCTCATCTTATCACTATAATCAAATTTGAAGGCACATAGAAGCGTTGCAGAGAAGATATGGGTAATTATATATGGAATGCGTGAGATCATGTGGATGCATGGATATTTGATGGGTAATCTCTTGTCATTTTCTCACATCAAGTTTAGATTAGAACACCAGACAACTTTTGCACAATATCTTAATTTTTATGCTTGTCTATGGTTTTTTTGTCTATATTGCACGAGTTAAATGGAAGTCGTCCGAAAATTTTTCTTCCTTGTTACATTTTATTGATGAAGGTTCAAGAAAAAATGAGTTACAGAATATGAAGTATGTAGATATGCTACCACCCCTGAAGGACTCATCACCTATGTTTTCTGGTGTTGGAGATGAGTGGACACCCTAGAGGATGTTGGTGATGCCGTCCATCTCTTAAGGCATCTCTTCAAAATAGGGGACATCTGGGAGATGTCATTCTTAGAGAGGAAACACTCTGGGATGTCTCTTCTTACGCGAGAATGTCTAAACATTCCTTGTCCATGGGCTATTTTATGGTGTCAACATTGATTTGAAACCATTTTAACCCAACTACATTAAAACTAAACCATTCACCAATTCGAAGCCTAACAGATGCCCAAAAATGTGGACAATTGCAATAGCTTTAGAGGGTCCTTTTCTGAAGTTATATGCTTGGGGATTGTTATTTGTTTGTCAGGTTAGATATTCAAAGAGTAGCAATGAATTTTTGTTGTGGGCGAAAATATTGAACAAAATTGGGTTTGCAGTTTCAATATTCAGACGAATCCAAGTTCAACTGAAAATATTTTTTTCATTTTGAAATCATTTTCATTTATGGTAGCAAGCATTTTTCTCTATGATCACAACTTTGCAGGGTATAATTTTGAAGTGGGGGGAGATGACCAGGTTGTTGAATCTGAAATGAGACCATTATAGCTATAGGAAACCCCAAACTCAAAGCTTTTCAATTGTATAAAACCTTTGCCATGGTTTATGAGAAGTCTCAAAGAGCAAAAGAAATAATGGTGGTTATGAGGAATTAAAATGCAATATTTGCAACAATCCTTTTCAGGGTATCAACACTACAATATATCATCATACTGATGGCATACTTAACTATTGAATGAAGGCATACCTTTGCACATTTGAAGAAATAATTGAAATGACCATGCTTCACATGGCTGCTACAGGTTTAGCTGCAAACCCAAATTTGGAGAATTAGAATATGAATCTTAAGAACCTAGACTTCGACAGTCCCTCCCAAATGAATTAAAACAATTTTAATTTTAACACCTTGTTAGACTGTTAAGAACGTAGGTGGGTCCTATGCTTTAGAGGGATGTTCTCACATGCATTAACAATTAAAGAGAAATGTATAATGTGCAACCTAGGGAGGGCAACTCGAGGTTGTAATTTCTGAATTTATGATGGCTAATGAGATGACAAAAATGTGAGGCAAGTGTACATCATATTAGAATTTGGTTACAAATCAAAAGCATTAATATCGATGACAAACTTTTCCAACAGAGTCGTCCTTATCTTCTAGAACTTGTTCTATATTGGTTCGTTTATTGTTAGGTCCCTATAATACTATTGATTACCCCATTACTATTATAGTCGTATCCCTTATTAATATTGTTGTGCCCCTATTGTTCCCATATTGTTATTACTATGCCCCATAGAATTCCTCTATTGTTATTTTTGTGGCTTTATATTATAATTGTTAGGTCGGCTGGGTTATATTGTGACTACTTAGACTCCTATATATAGAAAGGAGGTTTTGTCATTTGAATCATCCAAGAATTGTTCGTTTGTGTAATGTAAAGGAGGTTTCCCCCTCAAAGAGGCTGAATTCTAAGGCGTTCAACTATCTTTTCTATCTTTTTATGAGTTGGTTTCATAACATTTGGTTTCAAGTGATGGTTGCAAAATGGAGGAACAATAAATTGCTCTGGAAAGTGCCATAATATCAAGCTATCCATGGGAAATATGTATTGACTAGCCCAATGCTTTCCATTCCAATGGGAGGTGCTGATGTTGTACTAGGAGTCCAATGGTTACAGTCCTTGGGTACAATAGCTTTTAATTTTCAATAACTTTTCATGAAATTTTCTGCGAAAGGAAAGGAAGTTGAATTAAGGGGTATTACAGGGAAACCAGGAAAGATAATAAGCTCTAACAATATGACAAAGCTTCTAAAAAAGGAACAAAGAGGTGTAATTGCACAATTATGTTCGCTAGATGTTTCCACATCAAAATCATATATTTCTCCAGATCTCC